>CM068372.1:388171873-388396873 GCA_034769895.1 Magicicada septendecula
ACATTCCATTCTATAACGTGGCCGTATTTACTTGCAGTCGTATGCCGCGTTTTTACGTAGGCCTACTATTGTTTTAAATTTGAGGTTTCTCTAGAATAGGTAAAAACCAGGCACTTTAGGTGTTCCGACCAACGCAACTCTGACAAAGAAAATACGGAGAAATGTTTGGTTACCACCATTCAACGCACAATGAAATAAGCTAAAAATTGGTGTTATTTGATTTAAAATTAGTGTAACCGTTAAGTTGGAATTAAGGTTCTAACCCGACTCATATGTATATATATATATATATATATATATATATATATATATATATATATAGAGAGAGAGAGAGAGAGAGAGAGAGAGAGAGCACATAGGTTATGCGCCGACAGTAATCAAATGACTAAAGAAAAAATTTACAAATTTTTGCTCGAGATTGATTAAAGTTAATTCCTTTAGTCAATAACTCACAAAGGTGTCGCAGGTGATTATAACAAGGCGATATGTTTTCATTTTGTGATTGTTGAACATACTCAATAACAAAGTTCAATTGGTCTTTTACTTATCTCACCGAAAATTTTTGAGCCTCTTCGCCTTTGATTTTTCAGCATTCCATGGTTTCTAGTGCTGTGTTTTTTATAAGCGGGGTCCGTTATAACGGGGGTTTACTGTTTATTTAAGAACTTATATAGAAACAAAAACACAGATATACTTAACAGGTGCAAGAAGATTGGAAGTGCTTTCAAAAAGTTCGGTCTTCATTTAAAAACATCTCTTTCCTCCTGATATTTCATTTCTTTCTCCGATGATTCACATTTTTTTTTTTTTTTAACTCTAGTCAATTTTGAAACACGGACACAAAATGTAGATAAAATATTGTTAAATTGTGATCCCGGGATGTTCGGCCGGGGTCCAGTGTTAAACTCTCTAGCAGACGTTTCGGCCGTGCCATTGGCGGCCATCTTCAGGGCGAATATGAGCAAGCGCTAACGTAGGCACACGTTAGTGACCACAGTACTGGACGTTTGCTGGAGATTTTAGCACTGGACCACGGCCGAACAGCTCGGGATCACAATTTAACATTGACTCCGGCCGTGTAAGTCTTAGAAGTAAATACATTAATTTAATTAAACGGCTCACCGAGCAGAGTGTCCGCTGCAGTGTATGCCGCGTTGTTGATCAGCACGTGTACCGGCGACTTGAGGCGGTCGTCAATCCACGCGAACACCGCTTTGATGTCTTCCTCTTTCTGCAAGTCGCCTTTGAAAGCGTACAGCTTCCCTTTATGACCAGACAGTTCCTTTGACAAAGTCTGAAAAAATAAACAGTGTTTCCTGAAAAACTGCAAACAAAAGTACAAAATTATTGGGTAACTCTTAATGTTTTACATCGCGTCACACATTACGTTTTCTAACCTCTGCTTTCACTCTCTAACAGCATCGTCAAAGTTAAATTAAAAAGTGTGGTTGAAATGCTACACCCTTGTGTGACCCCCTTATTTGTCACTTCATTAAGGACTTCACCAGATTCAGTTTTTACAGTGATCTCTCTGTTCTTACACAACGTGAACGTTTTCTTGTGTTCTTTTGTTTCAGTGAACGTAATTTTGTCAAAACTCTGATGTTTGCTGAAGATCAGATCATAATAGCAGACAATTACAAAAATTGCCATTAGAGGGCCCTCTATGAATTGCAGCGGATAATCAGGGTGTATGGTCTGGAAATTTCCGTTATTAAGACTAGGTCCATGGTTTTTAAAGGCTGTTTTTTTTCTTTGCTGTAAGGTGTAAACTCGTACTGAATGATCAACTATTTGAGCAAGTGAATTCATTCAGGTTCATTGGATGTCATATGTCTTATCTTATGTTAGTGAGATAGATGTGACAAATAAAAAATAGAGAATTTTGATCACATGTGATTTCGAGAGATTGCCGTGCAATTTTGAATCACCCTATATATAAAAAGGAAAAATAATATTGCCTAAAGTGGATGACAACAATGAATACAGAAGATAGGACAGATTATGTAACACCGTGCTCAGATCAGATGAGAAATGTATCTGTGATGTAAAAAGCAGAATCGCACAAACAACGGGGATTTTTTTAAAGAAAATATTTCTTCTGGCGTCCTGGATTCCCAGAAACCAGGAATAAAGTAAAGAGCTTCGTTTGGAGCATACGCACGTACGACTCGGAAAACTGGACTCTGAGGAAATTGAAAAGGAGCTACCTTGAAGCTTTGGACGAGGTCCTTAAGAAGATCGTGGACGGCAAGAGTGCCTAACAGTGAGGTTTTGAAGAGTGAACGGGCGAAAGAAGGTTTCTGGTTAATACCACTGCGGAAAATAGTATGGTCGGTCACCAAGTACGCAGTTCAAACTGGTTCACCGTCCTGATCGTGGGGCGTAGGCGGGGGGAGATGTTCACATAGGAGTACACGGATGAAATTACAGGAGGGAGAATGTATGTGGTGATTAACCGATTATTTACGAAAGGGAAGAAATTGCAAGCTCACCAACTCTCGGTTAAGGAATAGAGTTAAAGAAAAGTAGAGAAATCACTGGAATGGCGTGGGTACATACACCTGTTGCCGATTGTGATAGACCTAAAACTTAACCTAAAAATTAATTCGAATTTTTCTTGTGCCAAGTGTTCTTTCTAGAGCATTTTCTATCATTCGCTCTCAGAAGAAGAGAGTCCCGGTTCAACGGGATCTGACTCTTCGATATACCTGTAACAGGTATGTTGGAACGAAATTTTTGTGGAACGGATGTAACAGTGACTGAAAAGTTGAAATACCTGTTATTCGCGGCGACGCTGTTCCGAGTCGAGACACGCCGCCCTCGCTGTTCCGAGTCGAGGCACACCCCCTACGCACCTAAACAGACACACACACAAAAAGTACGCAAGTATCACGTAAACGAATACGCCAAGGCCAAATACTAGGCGTACAAAAATATCGCTGGAACGCAAGGAACAGCCAGTAACGCGTATTTAAAATACTAGGTATTTCAAATACTAGTGGTATCACCGTACACAAGGAACAACGCGTATTACAAATACTAAGCGTATCAGAGGAAATTTTAGGAACACCTAGTATTTTAGGAACAGGTAGTATCAAGCATATTTCGAGTAGGAACTATAATAGTACGAGCCACTTTTTCGTCCTGTATACTTCATTCTGCGCAAAGAGACGAAGATGTTTTTAATAAAGGAAATAATTCATCCTGCTGTTACATTTATTCTCGTGTGATATGCAGATATATAATACAGATTATATGCTAATAAATTATATATTATACTAGTCACCAACTTGTAACTAAAATCGGTTGGTAAAACTTTATGTTTTTACTCAAAAAAACTTTGTGTTCCGAGTCGTTAGTGAAATAGTTGTATTTAATTATATTGAGTTATAACCTATAGAGTGGCTGATGTTGATAAGCTATATTATACTTTTTATTAATGTGATTTTAACTTCACTACACATCTCACGTAAATGATGAGATTGTTGTAATGGACATTTATGCACTTTATCTAGTCCTGTTCCTTAAATATCGGTAATGCATTTAATTTACTTTTGTTGTTGCTTATTATTTATAAGTTTTTATTTATGTATTTATATTTATTTTATTACAATTTGTTTTTTTATTTTTATTTGTAAAATTTTGTTTATTCTCATTCACACTTGTGGCTTACTGTTATGTTTTTATTATACGATTCTGATTTTTTCACATTATTTTTTGTGGTATTACGAGTAGGCCTACCTAAATTATTTAATTGCCCCGAGTTTCGCAACTGATTTGTCTAACCAATGTTAGTATGTTTACTACTAGTGAAAACTTAAATTGGTATTCCCAAAGGGAGATAGGCCTATAAATTCTCTTGTTTCTTATTTTCATTTAAACAGTAATAGTTTAATAAAGTCACAGTGTAAAGTAACACTGTTAATACTTTTAGTTTCAATTTATTTCTTATAACAAATTATATAGTATAGGTTATATAATATCTTCAAATAAATACACAGCAAGTAGGTTTATTAATATATTAATAGGTTTATCTAGGTGAAAATAAACCTACTTGCAGTGTATTTATTTGAAGATATTACATAGGAGACCTGCAGGAAACTCAAAACGAGTTACTTACAAAGGATAATATAGGTTATGTAT
Source organism: Magicicada septendecula (assembly GCA_034769895.1). Taxonomy (NCBI): domain Eukaryota; kingdom Metazoa; phylum Arthropoda; class Insecta; order Hemiptera; family Cicadidae; genus Magicicada; species Magicicada septendecula. Next base: position 388,176,020 of record CM068372.1, read on the forward strand.
ATATAGTATATAATAACAGGTGTTTGTACCTGTTATTTTTTTGGAACGGTATTTTCATACCAAGTATTTTAAAATAACAGTTTAGCCCACCTCTACTCATTATACTTACACAGAATAAATCGGAACACAAATAATCGAATTAAAAATAATAAAGACAAATAGAGAAACACATGACTAAACGGACAAAACACAAACAGGTACGTAGGTAGTATCTGCTGCACGTTAATTCCCAAAACGAACATAGCTGCTGAGCGTTTTGGCGGTTTATACAGCGGCAACAAATTGGGTGGACGAATGCGTCCAGTTTGTACAGCGACAACTAGTACGAGGTCACTATCTATCTCGACTGATAGGATTATAAAAAATAATTAACAAAAAATAATTACATGGTATGACAAACAACAAAGCCTCGGGCGCCGGAGCATACCCATTGAGCTACTGAAACTTGCACCTACAAAAGTACTGGAGATATATGTTAGATATACGTTAGAAATCATGTCTAAATCAGTATTCATAAATTAGATTTAAGATTAAAAAAAAAAGTTTTAAGGAAAATTATATTCATGTACACAATTTGGGTTCAAAGTTAATATGTCTTGTCCTTTTAATTTAAAATTAATTTTATCTTTTACTTTAAAATTATTTTGCGGACAGTCAGTGGCGTTAGAGATAGGCCTAGGTTTAGTGATTATGGAATTTTGCTGAAATTTTTAATAGTTTGGGGGGGGGTTGATACTCTGAACCTAGCTGATCTTACGCTACTGGAGACAAGCTTTTCCATATCTCTACGTTTAAGTGTACCTATGTTTATTTTCGTAAGCAAAACATGTTCTGAAAGCGCTTCCGTTATTTTGTGAACAGTTGCATGCAGCGAAAGAGTCTGATATTAGAGGTTCAGCTTACCTCTATGTTCTCGGCACGCCTTGCAAAGCCGACAACAATCATCCCATGTTTTACCAGCTGTTCGGCGATCGCGGCACCGATGCCCGAGCTGGCTCCGGTAACGAGAGCGACACGACCTTCCCAGCGTTGCATTTTCCAACGAAATAGCACTACACTTCAATCTAATTTACACGAACGATTAAATAAAAAAAAATCTGTTTAAATAAATAAACAGTTTCTATGTACTTTTAATCTAATCAATGTGTGTTTGGCAAACAAATTGTAAAATAAAACTTTTATTTAAAGATTTTGGCGATCAAAAATAATAGCGGCGCGCGCGAAAAATTATCAAAGCTGCACGTGTACTTTGCACTCTGTTGGAACACAATGAGTACACATGATGAAATTTGTCTGTTTATATACTACTGAAGTAATGGGTAAAGTCACTGTATTGTGTAACGGAACCAGTCCAAATGTGTGTGTGTGTCTGTGAGACAAAGGATGAGAGAGTACCAATACCTGTACAGCTGAATCACGGTGACACGCAACTCAGCAACACCGGCTGACAAAAATAAACAAGTCTATTTCCTCCAATGACGTACTATAAAATCGACACATGTATATATGCTTATTTAATGTTATTCTTACGTATCCTAATTACTGTGTATTTGAAACGTGCGGTAGACAAAAAAAATATCTAATTATCATACGCTATCTGATAGTGTATGATATCTGAGGCGATATTGAATATGCGGGCAACTTAATCTATAAAGTAATATTATGTAGACAGTATAATATATTAAGTAATATTGTGATTGGTATTATTAAAACTATTTGTCATTAAAATAATACACTACACTTTTGTTTATCCGGAATTGATGGGACCGGGCCTTTTCCGGATAAACGAAATTCCCGATAAACCAAACTAATGGCGAAAATGCAGGTACTAGCGATGTTTACCTACCGCTCTACATAAAAGTTGCGTTTTTTTTAATTTGAAGACTTTATTCAAACTGTAATTGGCTACTGTACTGTACTTTACGAGTAAATATTAAGGAAAAACAAAATGTATTTCAGAATATTATACTGTACTGTATAAACAAGAAAACATTTATTTAGCATTAGACATTAGCATTATACATACGTACCAGTGGCGAAGTTACATGAAGGCAATTGAGGCAATGCCTACCCTAAAAAATTCTGTAGAATAGAAATTATAAATACGTAAGAACTACGTAACATAAAGATTATACATTGTTACTGTGACTGTCGAATTTATTAAGCCGAAAGGTGCTTTACTGAGCGACCGCTAGATGGTGACAGGTGAGATTCGGCATAACTCATTTAAATGGAATGAGGCAACGTGAACTTGTCTCAACGTTTTTTGTGTACATCGTATGTAAGCAATGTGACGGTAGGATATGGAAGTGCGGGGGAGGGGGATTGTCCCGCGCTGTACATATAGAGCGTTGAGGCATGTCTCACTTCTGTGATGCAAAAAGTTAAGTTAAAGCGCGCTGTGTTGTTTATAAGTGTGTTTATTTTATGCGGTTATTAAAAGTGTTCCTGTTATACCGCTGAACTAACAGATAATCAAGATTGTTATTTGAATTATTTGTAACATTGAACATATATATAGAAACTAATCAAGTTTACAAATTTGAAGTTCAATCAGTTGTATTATTGTGTATTACTTATACAAGGATTGTTCAATAAAAACACGTTTAGGGCTGTAAAGCATTTTTTATTCAACGATTTTAAAAGAAGTCTCCATTAACATTAAGACATAAGTCCCACTGTTACACTAATCTGTAGATTCCCTCCTAGTAAAATTCTTACGGCTGTTTGCGGAACCATTCGCTAACAGCAAACTCTACCTTAGCGTCCGATTTGAACTACCGTCCTTTTAGTGATTCCTTAAACAAAATTTAAGGTAAGATTTTTGCCTACCCATTCATTAACTACTAGCTTCGCCACTGATACGTACATTATATTAAATTCAGTAGAGTACAGTAGTAGCATTTCTAAAAATTAACACGTTTAATTTAGTGAGGAAAAACAATAATAAACACACATACATGAATGATCAAAGTCTTTGCTTTTTAGATCATTCTGTAACACTGGCTGCCTGCGCCAAACATCGCAACCGCAGAGGTAGAGTTTTCTAGTCATTTGCGACTGATAAGATTCTCTTTGAATGCCGGCGTTAACCAGATCGCCGAGGGAACTATACACTGCACCGTATTATTTTTACCCTTGCAGTCTAGAGTAATTACGTTTATGTTGATGAGCTCTGAATGGTTATAACGTTGAATTTATAACAAAACAGGCTGCTTTTAGTACAAATCGTATCTTAAAATTTACCGGTACAGTCGTTAAAAAAAAAATTATTTTGAAAACTTATTCCGGATAAGCCGTGATTCCGGATAAACGAAGGCCGGATAAACGAGAGTTTAGTGTATATTGTAAATACGAAGGTTACGTTACTCACTTGTATTCACATTATCCACAATACTTAAGTACACTATGTATGTAAGTTACGTATACAGACATTTTTTATAGAATACATTCGAATGTTCTGTATTAATGTTTTTGACATAGAAGAATGTACAATACATTACAATAGGTAGACTAAGCGTACTGTTCTACAAGATTCTTGATAAACGTGGAATGACCTCGATTATACTAGAAGGCTTTTTAAAGTCTAATGGGCAGTGAAAGTGTGGAATACTGAACTTGTACATAAAAAGGGGCCTGATGGGTGTTTGGGAGTACCGGTATGTAATTTGCTCACTTTATTGGTGGTCATAAAAATGTCTCAGGATTAGTCCGCCAGAGTGTGCATTCCTACCTGCCCTCTCTCGACTGTCTTACTCTCTATGTCCCTTAGGGTACGAACATGCCGACGCACCATTGCTGGTAGACAGCAGCTTATTGTGCGACATTACTGTACTGTACGATAGTGAGGACATAACAAATCCATAGGTTTAAATAGAAGCGAACATGTCGAAGATCCTTACTGTACTACATTACTGTGCAGCTTGCTGTTAGAGTGAGGCAAGAACAAACTCTTTTGTTTGGTCCTCACGGAAGACAGCAATGGCGCGCAACCTGATTGATTCACTGAGTCACATGATCCATAGCGCAGCCGAGTTCAAGTGGACGCGCTCGTCAGTTCATATGCGTTTTTCGTTGTGATTCCGGCTTCGTAGTTAATATTTTGATTTTTAATTATAAATGAAATGGGCGCTATATCGGCGGTTTGAGGAGTTTGATGTTAGCCACCATTTTGTACATAAAGACGTATAAGTTTCGTCACTGTCACTTACAGTATAATGAGTATATTTCAATCAGCCAATAAAACATATGCATACACATACATAGATAAAAGAAAAAATATAAATTTTGGAATTTATACGAGAGAAAAAGGTCACTTCCCTCTCCTACGACACCTAACGGTACGCTGCAAGGATAAAGTCTTGTTTGTCAGCTGACTTGTCGCGATGTCTCACAGTAGTGTCTTACAGTAGGCCTAAGGATAAACTCCTCGGTATGTTTGTCGCTGACTTGTCGCGATGTCTCACAGTACTGTAATGTCGCACAGTAAGGATAAACTCCTCGGTATGTTTGTCGCTGACTTGTCGCGATGTCTCACAGTAGTATCTTACAGTAAGGATAAACTCCTTGGTATGTTTGTCGCTGACTTGTCGCGATGTCTCACAGTACTGTAATGTCGCACATTATGCTGCTCTCTACCAGTAATGTTGCGTCGGCATGTTCGTACCCTAACTCCTTCCGTCTTTGCACTGTTTTCAGTTAACACGGTACTGTACATATCTTGCATACAGAAACTTTGAGAAAACTTCCTTCCCGCTTTATCCAGACTTAGGACTGGCAGTTATACGATATCTGGTTTGGTTAAAGATTAGAAAAAAAAATTTTATCTTTTTTTTAATTATATTTTTATCTTTCTCTCTTTATTTATAATTTTATAATGTACCTATTGTTTTAAAAATATTTTTTTATTCTTGTGAAATGTGTACTGAAATTTTCTGAGTCGGATCTTGAAATTTCGTAGCTTTTGTATAGTTTTAGTTTCGACTTCATGATTTTGTAATTATTCGTGATTCTGTAGTAAACAACGTTTCAAGTTGACATCGACAGTACCAACGTGTGAACTGTACGTACAGAGCACCTCCAAAATATAATCTCATCTTGCAACACGTTAACAATGACGGGAAGGTTTCCCGTCCACAATTATCATCGGTTTACCACGGATCGATAAAAATCGTGCCACTTCCACTGTTTATAAACACAGGAATGTTACGTCGAGACGCGAGACTGAGACACCAGGCTGATGAGAAACAGATGTTTTTCATTTGGGGGAGGTGTCATAAAGAGGGGGAGCAGGTATAGGAAGGTACTGTTAATACGTCGCACTGGCCGAGTGCGCACTTTACGTATGTTTCGGACGCTAGTCGCGTTCTGGTGCGGATTGCCTACGCCCTGGTGTTTAGTATTCAGAAAAAATGGTTGAACTACTGTTGCGTGGGTAGGGTCGAGGTGAGCCGATGGTCAAGGGTATTATATAGGACCCTCGAAAGGTACTGGTCGAGGTGCGCCGGTGGTCAAAATAGTCCGGTTAAGACCGGAAACCAAGCGCCGGCACAGTTAGCGTCCGCAGGTATTTCCAGAGTTTGTCTCACAACCAACAGAAGTCGTTGTGTACCATGTATATTTTATTTACTTACAATATATTTATTTATTTTGAAAAATAATATATAGGAAAAGACTAGAGGGAATAATTAATATTATATTTCTCTAAAATGCTTGATTACAATAAAAGTAAAAATTAAAAGAAAAATAATTTTAGTAAAAGTGTAAAAGTATTGTATTTTAATACACTTTACTCTTTTTCTTGTTTTGAATGGACTTGAAGGTTGAAGGCCCATTTATTAAAATGTGTCGATACTATTCAAAAGTTAAGTTAAAACTTGAAACCCTTTGAACCGCCGCACTTATAAACGTAGATCTCTTTTCTAAGTCAGCTGTGTGTGTATTAAAAAGGACTATAAACAATTATAGAAATAAAAGATATTACAATATTTTTAAATTAAGAAAATAAAAACGCCAAGTCGAATCACGAAGGATTTTGGGTCACTGACCTCCATATTAAAAATCTAGGCGATGGCTTATCATGGAGCTGATCCCAATGAGCAAAAATCTAGGCGATGGCTTATCATGGAGCTGATCCCAATGAGCAAACATTGTTGTAGGTGGTACTGTTCTGGAGCAGGTAAGTATAATTTTAAATATCTGTGAGCTGTAATGTGTCTTACATAACAAGCAATGAGGTGGTGAAGAAGCTACACAAGTTCAACCATACGTGTGCGATCGTCAGGAGAACTCTAAAATCAACGATGAAAGGAAACACGCTTGAAGTTCCACAAGGTGTTGACCCTCCCTACACTTCTCCATGGGTTGAGAATTGGATGTAATGGCTGAGGCGACTCAAGCGGTCTTAATGAGATTTCTCAGGCACGTGGCAGGATGTAGGCTACTCGTTAAGATCGCAAAAGAAATGTCGGTGTGTGGCAGGAACTGAATATTATGAGTGCATTCGATAGAATTTCCCAATATCTGGCTAAAATGTTTGGAACGTCTCAATTGTCGTGTGCAAAGTGGGGAATCCAACTTAAAACTAGTCTCACCCCCCTCCCCCTAGTTACGCCACTGATCCAAATACGTAAATAAAGTCCACTGGCGGCGAGTCGTGGGACTGAGATCTTCATGATGTCGAACTTAATGCGTTCTCTTATGTTTGTACATATTTCAAGAATATTTAATTATGCAAGAAATAATTTCAGATTAATTTGTTACATATTCAAAGCAAGAGAGACGCCAATATTGTGTGAAGACTTTATCTCATTATTTGTAGCAGTGAATTACAACTGGTGGGCCGCGACGTTATGTTGGAAAAAAATTATTGGTTATTCTATGCACTTTAACAAGTAAACCGTTAATAGAATATTATTTTAACTGATTCCTTTGTAAGTCGTTGAGTTTTGTGCAGGTCTCCCATGTAACATCTTCAAATAAATACACTGCAAGTAGGTTTATTTAGTGAAGAAGCACAGTCTAATTTAGTCACACATTATTTAAATAATAAACATAAATTTCCAGACAAAATAAAACAAATAAAACATACAAATAAAAAGAAAATAAGACGATTTATTTAAAATCTTACATTTATTGGAATAATAAAAATAAAACATTAATATAGTAAATAGCTGACTACGTAAACATTACAACAATGAAAATATGAATGGAAGTAAAAATCGATTATCCGTTAACTATATTGTAGTAAGCGAAACATTCAATTACAGATCAAACAAACCTTTGAAGATACAGAATAATTTCTGTGAAACGTGCGTCAGGTGTAAATAAACCTACTTGCAGTTGTATTTATTTGAAGATATTTCATATTATAACTGAGAATAGTTTTGAAGGAGAAACCTATGATAATTCCTTTCACTGATTCAGTAATAAACGTTCCGTGGATTTCACTTTATTTGTTTAATTTAATGTGTTTTTGCTCTAGTCCTCGTTTATTTTCACCACATTACAAGATTCAGTCTACTTCCTTCCCTCGGCCAGACAAAACAATCGCTTGTCCAGTGTTTCGTCCTTGGTAGGTAAACAGTTGCATCTGTTATTCGAAGTTACGTTCAAGTGTGTTCAGATGGATGTGGACATTCTTGATTTACTGGCTGCAGCAGGCCGATCCCATTTTTCGTATTGAAGATATTATGTGATTATACGATTTTCATATTTTGTTATATTTTCATTATTATTATACTCACATAATTGTACTGTTAAAGATATGTAGTAACATACATTAAATGTGTAAATTACCCTTTTTTACTTATTTACAATTATACGGCGTTCCAAGTCGCATAGCACCTGAGGGATTAGGAGACCCTTATTAACACACACACACACACACACACACACACACACACACACACACACACACACACACACACACACACACACACACACACAGCTGCCCGCACGCGGGGGTATGAATCATCTACTACGTAACTGCAACTTTTACAAGATGAATTTTTTAACAAATGAGCTTAGCACATTTGTAATCTCCATAAAATTTTAAAGAAAATGACACCAAATACGACGTGGTCATCATCATCATCTTCACTACAGGGATTATGCCCTAGTTGGCCTGTTCCGGAACCCATCTCCTCCTCGGTCTGCCAACATCCCTCTTTCCACTCGGCTTGTATTGAGAGCTGCCACTGGCAATCTGGTATCTAGCATTCGGGGCACATGTCCACACCATCTCCCCTTATACTCCTTAATCGTCACATTTAAAGACTGGATATTTAAGTCCTGTCTAATGTCTATGTTTCTTCTCCTATCCAGAAGGGAGAATCCTTGGACACTTCTCAGAAATCTCATTTCGGCAGCCTGAATTTTTTGTTTCCCCTTTACCGAGGGTCCATGTCTCACTTGCGTAAAGGAATGTCGGAACAGCTACTGTCTTATAAAATTTCATACGGGTTTCCTTCCGAGTTTTATTTCGTAAATTTCTATGAATTGTCCCACAGATGGATCTAAACTTTGATAGTTTATTAACCCAATCGGTATCAACGTTGTATGAGATGTTATATCCCAGATAATTAAAATCACAAACTTGTTCCAAATTTTGATTGTCTACCACAATTTTTGTTCTAATGGGACATTTACCTAGAAACGCCGTGGTTTTTGATTTAGCGGCAGAGATCCTCAGCCCATAATTTCGCAAAATAGTATTAAATGTAAATATCCCTTTTTGTAACTGGTCTTCCGTTTCTTGTATTATTAACTTATCATCTGCGTACAGTAGGGAATTTACATAAATATTTCCTTGAAGCTGTATTCCTGAGTCAACCTTAGTCTTCCATAGTCGTAAGACGTCGTCGATATAAATTTTAAAAAGTGTCGGTGAAATAGGACACCCTTGTATAACACCTTTATTTGTAGGAATATCCTCTGTCAACCTACCATTTAAAACCTCTTCGTTCCATGATATTCCATAGTATTGATCGCCTAACATTATCAAAAGCCTTCGCTATATCTACAAAAGCAAGATGCGTTTCCCAGTTGAACTCTCTTCTTTTCTCAGTGATCAACTTAAGAGTAAAAATTGCATGTATACACGATCTTCCTTTTCGAAAGCCGTTCTGTTCTTCTAACAATAATATCTCTGTAATTGGTTTCAATCTTCCATTTACTATTCTGGCATAAAGCTTATATGTTGTGTCGAGGATGGATATTCCTCTATAATTATCTGTCCTTGTTCGATCCCCTCTCTTAAATAATGAGATAACTCTTGCTCTTAACCATTCTTTTGGAACTGAGTGCTCCTTCCAGCACGTATTCAGGAAATGTAACAGACGTAACTGCAATAAAACGCCTCCGTATTTCAAAAGCTCTATATTAATGCCATTCAATCCTGGTGAAGAGCAATTCTTAGATTCTCTCAATGCCTGTAGTAATTCCTCTAGAGTTATTGCATCAATACTCTCTGCATCACATTCCGTGATCACACCTTCTTCCTCATCCTCATTATACCAAAGCTGAGTATAAGGTTTCTTCCATAATTCCACTGTAATTAGGTTGACAGACACCTCTTCTCTTACCTTTCCATTCAACATCTTCATTATTTTGTATGCCATAACCTGTCTACCATGAACATCATGTTCAATATTGGAAATGAATCTCTCCCAGGATTGTCTGTACGCTTGCCTAACAATCGTTTTTGCTCTATTTCTGACTTCCTTATACGTTTCCGCATTCGTAGGAGATGGGGAGTTTAGATATTTAAGATATACTTTTTGTTTTTCAGCTACTGCTTCTTCTATTTCCTCTGTCCATATTTTTAAACCTTTCCTTTTTCTAAACCTTTTCTTTACACCTATTGCTTCATTGGCTGCTATTATTATTGCACATTGCACTATTATCCGTTTCATATTTCTCCAAGGTATACCTGAAGGTATACTGTTGCCTGAAGGTATGCTATTCAAGTGCCTATTTAACCTATCTTGATAAAGTCTTCGAATACTTTCCTGTTCGAGTAAATATACTTTAAAAACCTCTTTATTCTCTTGTCTTGTAGATGTTTTAATTTTCTTCCGTTTCGTGTATAACCTTATTTGTGAGATTACCAAGTAGTGATCAGAGAAAACATCATAGCCTCTATATACTCTCGTGTCACTAACCTGTTTTGCCAATTTTTTGCTGATGATGATATAATCTATTAAGGATCTAAGTCCCCTTGATGACCACGTATATTTATGTATTTCTTTCTTACGGAAAAAGGTGTTAGTTATTTTTAACTCTTTAAACGTAGTAAATTTTCTCAAAACCTCTCCATTATCATTTAACGTATCTTCCCCGAAAACTCCTACTATATTTGGGATTGGAACATTACCAACCCTGGCATTCATATCACCCATCAATAAGATTTCATAGTTTTTATTTTTGTCGATTATTTTCTGAATCCTGTTGTAAAAATCTACAGTTTCGTCTGCTTCACCCTCTACGGGGGCGTAAGCACCTATGACAATTATATGACCACGTCCATATTTTAATTTTAAATATAGTATCCTCTCACTTTCAAAATGATACTCTTGTATACCTTGTTGCCATCTTTTATTGATAAATACTGCCACTCCTCTTGCTGCCCTAGATTTCTCATCCACGCCACTGTAAAACATTGCGTAATCTCCTACATATTTTGTCCTTTATTTTTCTTTTTCGTTTTCGTTACTACTGCGGTATTTACTTTGTTCTCCTCAAATATTCTTAGTAGTTCCGCTTCCTTACCAGCTATTCCTCTAACATTCCATGTAGCCACCTTTAAATTATCCATTATCCATTTACGTTTGTCCTTTTCCGTTAGCTTAGGTTGATTATCCACGTTTCCCGTCCGATTTCCGAGGCTCAGTTGAGTTCTGCAAGTAAATATTGTTTTACTTAAGCAGGTTACTAGCCCACTGTAAAACCCCCAACCTGGAGGACCAGGAGTTTGATCTCGGAGTCTTCTTCTCCAAGGCCAACTGCTATCACCACAGCTACAGACCTAGGACTGACCCTGGTTTTACCTCGGATTATCCTTCTCCTAGCCTTTGAGGTGCCAACCCCCAACCATACAAGGCAGTACGGGGCAGAGCAATAAGATTCCCTAGCAGAGGTTACCAGCCTCTAACTAGGTAGTTGGGCGATGGGGCTGTGATATATTTTAGATCTACAAGAAGTCTAATTTAATATTCATTTTTGCTTTAGAAAATAGTATTTGCCGTACTGTGCTTAAATTTCAATATGATATTTATATTGAAAATATAGTATGCAAATAGGTAATTGTATAAGTTATTATATCAATAAATTTTTTTCTTTTTTATTGGGATACATTTTTAAATAAAATAATTTTGTTATTAATATTACATACAAGACAGCATTTGTTATTTTAGGAAAAATACAAATTCTCATATTACCATAAATGTAAATTGTAAATAAATTTTTTGGTTATAATCATCAAGATATCACCAACATACCAATTAATTTATAATAAAATCTTTATTAAGTACTCCAATTCTGCGTTTGCTTTAGAAATCCCTAAAATATGTATCGCAATTATGTGTTGTTTGGACTTATTTTTCTCACAGTTTCACGGAGATTACAAAAATTGTGTTTAATTGGGATTATAAGCTAAATTAAAAATTTTATGGTTTTGAATAAGACCGTATTCCTGAACCGCCCGGGTCGTGCCTGGCCTGGCCGGGCCGGTTGTGAGTGCGCATAGTAAGGGTCTTCTAATCCCTTAGGCCATCCGGTTTGGAACACCATATGAATACTGTTTTTTATTTTTACGTTAGTTTTCGAATGTTGATACCGTTAAATTCTTAAATTTAAATGTGGCCCTCAGGTGTTTTTGAGTTGGAAACTATTGATTTATAGGTTAGCTGGTGATCTTTCAACTTTCGCTCGTGAAGATGTTAGTTCCATACATTGTCATATAAAGATTCTTTCCCTTCGTTGACAGTTACATTCAACTTCATTTTCCGTGACGATAAGTGAATGGACTGGTATAGTATTATCAGCGAAGGTCGCCGAGCGGCCGCTTCCACTACTATCCAGCGACGCTACGGTTCATAGTGTTTGAACCACCAACTTAAACGTTAAATAAAATATCTGATATTATGATACAGTATTTAGTTCCCAACATTAAAAATCACAATATTCACTGTATTCACTGACTTGCAAACTGTATAATTTGCAAATTTCGTAACAGTGGTCGGGTCTTTTCCAGTATCTGTCTACAAGCCACTCTAGCAGTGTTCCCTAGCCCACCAAGTCCCCCCACCAACATTCCCCCCAGTTCCTACTCCTACAGAAGCGGTGTAAAGGAGGGGTGATTGACACACTACTACACACTAGGTTCAAAAATGTGTTTATCGTGTAGACAAGAATACAAAGATTGTTCATTAACAACGAATGTCATTACGAAAAATGATAAAAGCAGCCGCAATCAGCAACATGTAGTTAGCACTGATAAAGAGCTCTCTTTGTTCCCTTTAGTTGAGTGTGGGAATTTAACGGACTCATATTTAGACTATGTGAATTTATGTGGAGGAAGCGTAATCAAAATGAAGATTTATTTGAGCAGATGTTAATAGAATAATATAAATAATGTAATGTAATTAAATAAATAAAAAAATGTTCCCTCCTAATTAAAATTAAAAAAAAAATAGAAATTAGAAAAAAGGAACAAAATAAAAATTACAAAAAATTATAAAAAAGAAACAAAATAAAAATAAAAAATTAGAAAAAAGAAACAAAATAAAAATAAAAAATAAAACTTAGAAAAAAGAAACAAAATAAATAAAAATTACAAACAAAAAATTGAAACAAAACAAAAAGAATTGAAAGCGCTTGTGCGCCGCAGAATAAAAGGCGCGCGTACGTGCATGCGTCAAATGTATGTGTGTAGTGGTGTGCCAATCACTCCTTCACACCGCTACTGTAGGAGAAGGGACTGGCGGGCACGTTGGTGGGGGAGCTTGGCGGGTTCGTGAACTCTGTGAGAGTTGTTTGTAGACACTTACTTGAAAAGACCCCAGTGGTCAAAGCAGTGGCGGGTGGTGATAGAGTGTCTAAGGTTACAACCCCCAGAAAAAGTGGCTTCTTAATAATATGTTATTTATAAAATACATAATGTTTAAAACTTTTCTCAAATTGCAGTATTTTGAGAAAAAATGATGGGCTTACAAATGATGTAAAACATTGTTGTGCGGTAAACTGTAACCAACCCAGTTGTTCGGCGTAAGCTACGCGCTAAGCGACAAGATTTGCAAAATCCAGGCAAACGGTGTTTGTGACGTCACTTATGGAGCTTTACGTTGACAAACGGACGTGTGCTTTTCAACTTTCAACTATCACGAGATAGAACAATTGACGTGCAGTAGTTCTGCAACATTCCGGTAGATGCGCTGTATCTGATCGTTCACCAGTGATCATCTGTCTTTGTTTACGCTCATGCGCAGTGAATGTTTACGAACTAGTAGAGCATGCTGTGTTCTCTATACGAGTGTAAATTCTGTTAATCGTCATAGAAAGTAACACTTAACTGGCCACCACTGGCAGTATTACATGATTATTTACACTTTAAGGTGAAAACACCTGTATAAAAATTCTAAAACTTATAGCTTTTGAGGTTTGCAACTGTGAAAGCTGTATTTCATGATTGCAAATATACATTTACAATTGCCACTTACGGTACAATATTTAACGTTTAAACATATTTTTAATTTATTTAACTGATTAATTTTCATATTTTCATACAAATTTTATGTACGCTAAAAATATTTTGTCTTAACCAATATCTGAGTTATGTTACATAGGCCTAATTATGTTAACACAATGACGAATATAAAATATCGGTATGGAGAACCATACATGACTTCCATGTTCTAAGATTTATATTTAAAATCATTTACGAAATGAAATGTTCCCATAGAAACTACTTCTTTCCATTTATTGCTTCAGCCTTAACCACAGTACTGTGGTCACTAACGTATACCACCACACGTTATCGCACTCGATTTTCACTGATGATGGCAGTCGACGGCACTGCCGAAACGTCTGGTTTTGCAGAAAACATTGGACTACGGCCAAACAGCCCGGGAAGGAATTTTAACAACAAACTACTACTTTGTTGCCGATAACGTAGTACACATATAAAAATTATCCCCTACCCTTCGACTATAATTTTCATTTAAAGAAAATTACCCCCACCCCGTTCAACTAGCCTCTTCATTTATAGATATTTCATCTACGTTTCTACAGTGGATTATTAAGATCTTCTTATCAGGATACTTTATTTAACAAATTAGTAAGTACTTTACTCTTGTTACAACAAAAAATGTTTCAGGTAAACTGCCCTTTCCCCGTAACCGATCTTTACCAAAATCAATAGGCCTTGAGTCTTCTACAACTCATGCACATATGTAAAAAATTTTTTGATTCTGTTTGAATTTACGGCAGTTATCGTTCTTCATGAAAAACGTTCTCTTGTTACAACATAAAATGTTGCAGGTAAACTACCCCTTTCCCTTAACCGATCTCCACCAAAAAACAACAAGCCTTGAGTTCTCTACAAAGTAGGGACGTATGCAAAAACTTATTTGATTACGTTTGAATTTACGGCATTTATCGTACGTCATAGAAAAAATTAACCTAGTTACCACATAAAATGTTGAAGGTAAACTACCCCTTTCTCTTAACCGATCTTTACCAAAAACAGTAGGTCTTAAGAACTCTACAATTCAGGGCTGTATGCAAAAATAATTTGATTCTGTTTGAATTTGCGGCTGTAATCGTTTGCCATAAAAAATACCTTTGTTAAAACATAAAACGTTGCAGGTAAACTACTCCTTTCCCTTAACCGATCTTCACCAAAAACAATACGCCTTGAGACATTCACAACTCAGGGCTGTATGCCAAAAAGTATTTGATTCTGTTTGAATTTGCGGGTGTTATCGTTTGCCATAGAAAAAAAATTACCCTTGATAAAAAAACGTTGCAGGTAAACTACCCCTTTTCCTTAACCGATCTTCACCAAAAACAACAGATTTTGAGTACTCTATAAATAAGGGCTATATACAAAAAATTATTTGATTCTGTTTGAATTTGCGGCTGTTATCGTTTGCCATAGAAAAAAATCTACAGACAGACACACACACAGACAGACACTTTTCGAAAAATGACTTTTTCATGTTTTGAGGGTAGTACAATCAAAATCTGCAATAATCTCGACCACGATTTTTTTTGCCATCACCATACTTCCATTTCCTTATGGAACATGGAAGTAAAAGTGACAGTTATCCTACTGTACGTTCATGAAAAGTTTGCAACCCCGTCTTCTTGCCCCCACCAGCCGCCACTGAATTCAAAGTGCAAACAGGAGTTTAGTGTAATGACACTCACTGATGCATAAGTCATTGCCAGTGCGGACAGCAGTCGCTTCCTTCCTTCCTGCCGACGAATTACGCGGGTGTTGGACTTATTGGGGTTTGTCGCTCGTCCAACCAAACCAAATCCAACTGAATATTTTGCGTTTACTCGATATCATCATCATCATCATCATCACCACTCCAAGGAATAAGCCTTAGACTTGTTCCGGAACCCATCTCCTCCTCGGCCTACCGACATCTCTCTTCCCAGTAGGGTGATAACCCAAGGCAGCCCAAGGTAGACGGATATCAGGCATGCGATTCAAGTGTTCACACCATCTCCTTCTGTGGTATTCAATCTTCTGGAGCACTGATACAATATTTAAATCGCGTCTAGTATCCTCTTTCCTTCTCCGATCCAAGAGAGAACAACATTGCGTCCCTCTTAGAAATTTGATTTCAGCTGCCTGAATCCTCTGCACGTCCCTTTTACCAAGAGTCCATGTCTTAATAGCATACAGGAATGTGGGGACAGCCACAGTTTTATAAAATTTCATTCGGGTATCCTTCCGTGTTTTCATTTTCAGGTATCTATGAATCGTTCCACAGATGCGTGTAAATTTTGTTAGCTTACTATCCCAATTAATGTCAGTCCCATATGAGATATCACAACCCAAGCAATTTAAATGACTAACCTGATCCTCCAGAATATGATTATAGACGACTATCTTAGTTCCTATAGGATGTTTACTCGATAAGATTGCCCAATATCTGCTAAAGCGGTTGGAACATCATAACTGAACGGACAACCCCAACGGGCATCATAACTCCCGCATCCCCAAAATACTATGGAATTACAAGCCGAAATGACGAATAAGTGTGTGACGTCCGAAGAAGCGCTGGAGTGACCGCCTCAGGTGTAGCCTATCCGCCTGGGACAGGAACAAACCATTTTTGATTTAACCCTTGCTGAGGATAAAGACTAAGAAGAAGATGGTGATGACAATGCTGATGATTAAAATAGTTGGCACACAGTTTTATATCAGTAAGTTTTATTAAACGATGAAAGTTACACATTAATTTGAACAAGCAAGACATAAATTAGTAAGCGATACAGTTAAAGAGAGCTTTTCTCTTTTATTAAAATAAAAATCTTTTTCTAATGTTGACGGTGATAACACAGTTTTACAACACGTGTTGACGTGATGAACAGCGCTAGTCTATCTGCTTGGGATCAAACAAATCTTTTTTCGGTTTTCCTTGTTAATGATAATTTTTTTAGATGATGTTAAAAATACTTATGAGTCCGTGTGTGTGTGTGTGTGTGTGTGTGTGTGTGTGTGTGTGTGTGTGTGTGTGTGTGTGTGTGTGTGTGTGTGTGTGTGAGCACGCGCACGCGAGGGCGCGCGTGTTTGTTTGTTGGTTATTTATAATAATAATACATTTTATTTAATAATCCTTAATTTTGTATTGACCGTCATTCAATGAATTTTAACGAAGAAGAGTTTGCGAGGATCGCTCAAAAAGTATAACACAAATTTTAAATTATTTGTGTCGACGTTTCGGCAACATTTATTGTCATCATCAGGATCTGTGTACGGATACAAGAGAAAATAACAAACACGACAGATCAATTAGTTGAGTGAACGTGTTTGTGAATGTGAGTAGATCCTCGCGTGTAAGTTACTTTTACATGATAAGTAGGCTAATTTAGGTTGTAATATTGTATAAATTATGTTCTGTGGTATTATATTTTTCTCGATGTATTTAAGGAAAACAGTATGCAATAATGGAATTATTTTGATGATGTAAAACACACTGTTTCAACTCCTTCACACACACACACACACACACACACACACACACACACACGCACATTCACTCAAGTAATTGATCTATTGTGTTTGATATTTTCTCTTGTATCCGTACGTAGGTCCTGATGATGACAATAAACTTTGTCGAAACGTCGAAATAAATAATATAAAATTTGTGTTATACTGTTTGACCGATCCTCTCAAACCCGTCATCGTTAAAATCTATTTAATAACATATATCCCTTCGTATATATTTCTGAACGAGGTAAACGACTGCAACATCCCTTATGTAGGATAAGAAAGGGTGAGAGGAGTTCATGAATTGTCCTTACCTGTCTCCTGAACTGTCGTCTTTGCAGAGGTTAACTAGAGGTTGACTGTAATTCTTGACTGTAATTCGAAAAACGAGATATTATGGTACGATTTTACATAAACGTTAACGTAGGCTACTTTAACACAAACTGGAAGTTGCTTAAAACATTCATGTGACAACAGCCTTAAATAAAAAAGGGGTTTTCAGACTAATTTTTACAAAATTTATGAAGAATACAAATTCAGAATTACTGTGGTACCTAGTGACATGAAATTTATTACCTTGAATAACGGTAAGAGTTAGTCAAGGTAGAATAGCGCTCTGTTCTATAATTTTCTCAACCCTTATACTTCACCTGGTTTATTCGAAAAATTTGTAACCCAAAGATTTTATAAAATGTATTTATAAAATTGTATAAGATGAATCCTGAATTTCTCGTTTGTCTTGAGGAAAGTGGGAGAGGGGAGCGATCAACCTCCTAACTAGTCTCATCCCTTCCAGGAGCAGCTCCCAGTTACAGCGCTGCCTGCGGTTAGTAATCTGTTTCCGTATTTAAGGTGCAAAAGCAGGAACAAGAGAGCTAGGAAGAGGACGAAAATTGCACACACACACACACACACACACACACACACACACACACACACACACACACACACACACACACACAAAATACGGTCCGACGTCTTCAAGTCGTCCTTAGGTTTTCTCGTCCAATCACGATACCATTTTTTCCAACGGGGATAAGTCGCCATGGTAATTGTCTGGCATGATCGTCAACTCTGGTATCTGAAACAGCGCAAGACAATCGACGTAAGTTATCGTTTATCGGTTTGTCAAACTGTAGAAGGAAGAGTTACATATATTTAATGAGATTGTCTGATGTAGGCTACTTTTTGGGTCTTTTTCGATATAACCCCGCATTCGTTAACTTCGACGATTTGTTCATCTTTTATTTACTATATATACTCCATACACTACAGGCCTTGATCAGGCTCTAATTGTGTCAAGCTGGGTTTCAGGGGTTCTGTCTAGTAGGCCTACAGCATAAAACAGATAGGCCTACCGCCAAACACCCAAACATATACACACATCAATTTAGGAAGTTGCCTGGTTAGCGCATGCGCAATGAATGAGCGTCTCCCACCATACAGTCCGACTGTAAGTTTGGTGTTGTTTACACGTACAGTCTGCAAGCATTCCAAAAGTTACTGAGTTGCTGTAGTGTTTTGTGTTTTGCAATCTGTGCTGTGGTTTTGTATTTTAATAGCTATCTTAGTGATTAGGTTTACCTTTCTGTGACGTTATTTAAAACTAATTTGTTTGTATTGTTTTTCGTCGCGATACATTTTATATCTTTAATTTTTGTTATTAGTGATTGCTTAACAATGAGTAAGTTGTCGGGAAAGGTGCTTAAAAGCCAAACTCGCGAAGTTATATACAATGTGATGGAGTTTATGAAGAAGGAAGCAGATCATGGAGGGTTTTTAATAGACTGTAAAAAAGTTAGAGAAAGAGTGTCGGCTTCAGTTGGTGTAAGTCGGATGACACTAGCGAGAATAAACCAGGAAGCGAAGAGGCAGAGAAGCGAAGGGCAACCATTATTTGAAACGCCAAATAAGAAAAGGAAGAGAGAAAAGCCTGTGACAGATTTGGACGATTTTGATAAATCTGTTATACGCCGAATGATCAACGGCTTTTACCTCGTCGAAAAATGTCTACCTACACTACCAAAATTACATTCAAAATTAGTGAAAGATATAGGGTTTAATGGAGGGAAGACAAGTTTAAGGACAGTAATCAAACAGTTGGGTTTTAAATGGAAAAAGACGAGAAACAACAGACATGTACTTATTGAACAACAACACATAGCCTTCCACAGACACGAATATTTAAAAAACATTAGGAAATACAGAGAAGAAGGGCGACCAGTAGTTTACATGGATGAGACTTATATTCACTCGTCACATGTGAGCCAGAAATCGTGGGCAGACAATAACAATGATGGTGTCGCTATACCCCTCACTAAAGGAGCAAGACTTATAATAATTCATGCGGGAGGAGAGATGGGTTTTATTGAAAACTGCTTCACCATGTGGAAATCAAGTCTGTGTTCAGGAGACTATCACAGTTCAATGAACTTTGGAAACTACCAAAAGTGGTTGACAGAAAATTTAATACCAAACCTGCCAGAAAAAAGTGTACTTGTCATTGACAATGCACCATACCATAATGTGCAGTCAAAAAAGTGTCCAACCTCCGCTTCAACTAAAAGTAAAATGCAAGAGTGGCTTCGAAGTAACCGAAT
The DNA here is from genome assembly GCA_034769895.1 of Magicicada septendecula. Taxonomy (NCBI): domain Eukaryota; kingdom Metazoa; phylum Arthropoda; class Insecta; order Hemiptera; family Cicadidae; genus Magicicada; species Magicicada septendecula. The sequence goes on from CM068372.1 coordinate 388,195,847, forward strand.
ACCTTTCGATGATTCGATGCTGAAGGTACAGTTACTGCAGTTGATTTCGTTACATAAACCAAGGATCAAAGAATATGTAATCGATTCGCTCCTTCAACAACACGGCCACACTGTATTGCGCTTACCTCCATACCATCCGGAGCTCAACCCAATAGAACTTATTTGGGCCGAGGTGAAGAACTGGGTAGCAACCAACAACACAACGTTTACAATTGAAGACGTGAAGCAGCTAACAGTACAAAAATTCGGGGAAATCACCAGAGAATCCTGGCAAAAAAAATGTGACCATGTAAAAAAGGTTGAAGAAGACTACGTTACATCTCAACCACAAATAGAAAACGCTGTTGAAAATTTCATCATTCAACTTGGAGGGGAAACCAGTGACACAGATGAGGATGACGCCAGCGGATGTAGTCAAATGGACACGGACAGTGAAGAAACTCTATTAGGAATTGAAGACTTAATGTGAAGTGTGGTTTACCTGCTGTCATAGCTGTTAACTTAGTTGAAAATTTTTTTGGTACAAAAAAGTCCATTACTATAAAAAAAGTCATATTACTATATGACTTGCACAGTAAAAATTTTATTATTTTCTATTTGAACAGTTAGCAATTATTTGTGACCATAGGACTGCATATTACTGATCGTCTACTGACATGAAACGAAAAGGAGCTCTGAAGATGACCCTTGGAATCATTAAAGGTAATTTGTATAAACATAATTCCATTTTTCATTTTTGTTGTGTTGTGTAGGGCCTACTTCTATAGTACGTAGTTCCAATGATCTATTTTACTGCATAAATAGGAGCAAGTGGGGTGAGGTGATGAATGGATTAATTTGATAATGTCGGCATATTTATAGGCCTACAATAATTTTACAATAATTTACAATAATTTTCGGTATGCTTTGTTAGTGTTCTGTGTTTAATTTGTAGTACGTTAATGATTATAAATGTTGTTCTTTAGATCCAAAAACATTAAATAGAAAATAATTTGCATTACAAAATTTAGAAATTAGAGTAGCACATAATTACCAGTAGTATTTGCATTTCGTTGTTTGGTTCTATTTTTAAAGGGACAGTGGATATTTTTCTTAAGAAATAAAAATATAAGGCATATTTGCTACCACCTGGGGGCTGTGAGTGTACGTTGATATATATATACATGGCCGACTTCGAATGTCTTAGATTTGTCGGTAATATTAGCGTTAACAACGACATTGTACGCGTACACTACAGAACTGAGCTTAAGATTTGCATTCTGTATACAGGTATAATGTAAAATATCACTTACTCATCCGTTAGGTTTTTCTGAGAACTACTTAACGTGAGGTAGAGTGACAATAGCGCACCGCGTGTGTCAGATGTTATATGGTCGGTCACATGAAAGATGGGCATTGATGAATAGTTCCGGGGTTATATCGAAAAAGACCCACCTTTTTGTTGTTGTTTTTATAATAATAGTAATGATAATAATAATAATCCGGGAATTTGGTGTTAAATCTAAATTGGCAAATCTAATTCGTGAAACCCTTACGGACACAGTCGCAAAAGTAAAATTCATGGGAGAAATATCTCAACCATTCAAAATAAATACAGGTGTAAGACAGGGTGATGGCTTATCCCCAATTTAACTGTGTCCTGGAGAAAGTAGTGAGAATTTGGAATCAAAAATTAAAGGAATGCAAAATATCACCAATCATGTTGGGAAGAAGGAACAAATGTATTGAAATAAACTGTTTGGCATTCGGAGATGACTTTGCAATACTTTCTGAACATCTGACGTCTGCAGTAACACAAGTTAATTTTTAGAGGACATAGCCAATAGAACAGGCTTAAGAATTTCTGCAGAAAAAACAAATTTCTCACAAACTTTAAAAACGTGCCAAAATTCCTGGTAACAGATATTGGTCGAATAGAGAGGGTTCGAAAATTTAAGTATCTAGGAGAGATAATTCAAGAGAATGGCTTGGAAAACTCTGCTACAGAAGAAAGGATCATAAGATGGAAAGGGCATGACTGGTATAACTAAAGATATTTACAATAAAAAGTGCATATTGTAATAATACAATGAAGTCCGCCTCGTTCAAGCCCCGCGATGGAAGCCAATTTTGTAATATTACCGTGAGTGGTGCGGATAATAAAATAAATATCGATGTATGTTGATATTGTGCTCTCCTGTAAGCCCCACTGGTTGTGCTAGTCGATTTTGTAATAAAACGATATTGCAAAATATAGCTTAATTTACAATGTGTGTAGTAACGTAGCTAATATTTTCTTGTCTTCGTTATGCTCTCACTGTTGATCTTCGCTTTTGTAATCAAACCATACTATAATTGTAATTGTAGAGTGTTCTGGTATAATATTATCCAGGATAATTTTTATGGTGTGTATGTGTAGTAGTGACGTTCCGCTCTGGGAATCGTCTATTTGGTAAAGTTCCTGGTTCTTTGTTATTATCAAATAAACTCAGTGTATTTTGCTGTGGTAGCAAATTGAAATAAAATATAAATTTAAAATTTATATTTATAAAAAAAAATTAATTTCGGAAAAAATATTTTCGGTGTATTTATGTGCTTAATATTTAGGAATAAATACAGGTTGTTGATCGTAATTATAATTATAATAGTATGGTGTTTATTTTGGTAATAAATTTCTGTTCTGTAAATTTGTTAAAAAGATAATCCAATTAACTTCAAGTTAGGCGAAAACGGCTCTCTTCTTCTTACTCTTGAAATGTTGTAGTTTCGCATATACTGCCTTTAAAGATTATCTAGTTTTCTTGGTTAATTAATGATTATGTCCTTTTATAAGCGAAATCAACTTCAATTTACCAAAAAACAAACAAAAACGTTTATTAAACACAATAATAAAGTTGGTCGATTAATTAATCGAGGTTACAAAGCCATATCGACTCGCTCAGGGTCGGTCGATATTAGAAGTTTTACAGTTGTATTATTTAAACAGGTTCTTTGAACGGTCATTTATATAAAAAGCCAGAGAAGGTCAGGGACATGAAAGTATAACACTTACAATTCAAAAAATGTCTTAAATTTAAACAATATAATGGTAGTTATTAATAATAAAAGTTTATATATAATTTTATTCGAACCAGAAAGCAGTCTAGTCGTATCTTATGGCGGTGACGAAACTGGATCAAAATGGCCGCCGGACGCATGCGCGTTGATAGCTTCTAATGTAGACAAAGTACTTGTTGAGATAATATTTCCCTTCTTCGGTTAAATGTTCTTCGCAACTGTATATGATCTTCTGGGGTATAGTTTATTGTCACTGGTGTATCATGGAATAGTTCACTTTGTGTAAAAATGTTGTTAAATGGGTATATCTACTGGTGTTTATGCGTGTCAGTTAACCTCGAATTTTCACTTAGTGTTTGGTGCGATTTCAGTGTTATTTCATTTAATTAGTTATATGTGATTTCGTTTATAGGTGTTATGTAGTTCATGGGTCAACTTCACCACTTCACTTTCATTAAAATAGTTAAAAATTTAGTTTTACATAAAATGATTCCGAACTCCGTTATAACGTAACGGCCATTAAAGGTTGGTTCTATCAAATATTCACATGAAGTGCTCTCTTCGAGGTATAATAATGAACTGTCTGTATTTCCTTCGTCTCATGAAAATCTTAGCCTATATAATATATCTCATACATTGTTTCAATTTGTCATAACTTCCGACGCACTTTAAAAATGTACATTATGCTCATAAAATAAATTCGTTATTACTTAACTGTTTGAAATATAATATACATATTCGTTTTCACTATTCTATTCTACTTATTTTGATAGTAATTAAGTTAGTATTACAAAGTTTTATCTGAAAATTATATTTCTTATAATTTTTTGGGATGTAGGTCTAAAATTATACTTCCTGTCTTCTAAGTAAATAATAGCCATTTTCCCTAATATAATTATTATTCTATTAAATCTGAAATTTGTATAATTATCAATTCTCACTTATTTTATTGCAATTTAGTATATTAATGATGGTTTTTTATTATAATTCATTTGTATATGACTCCCCTTAGGATAATGTCAGTGAATCTATTTCGGTTTTAATGGTATTTTATTAGGCAATTAAATAATTTTACTCATATAATGACCATATCTCTAGAAAGCCTTATTTACATAGTATTTAATATGTTGAGTTTATCTTGCCTAAATATTGTCATTTTATCTGGTTTATAAGACTAGGTTTGTTAATTATTCTGCAGTTTAAATTTATTCTTTGGCCTAGATCTGATGTGTGGCTAATTTCCAAATGTTTTATTAATGTAGTTATTTTATATCCTTCTCTGACTGGTATAACATAAATTATTGATTATATAATTAACATATAACATCTCTCTATATCAAAACTGGTGTTCTGAATAACATTGCTTAGTATATTACCTAATAACATAAATAAAAAATATTCTATAACATTGGAATGGTATCTAATTTTAGATATGTCATTCCTAAATTAAAATGAACAATAACATAACAAATTATAACACTAACATTTCTTATGAATAATTCTTACTTATCTAATTACTATCTGTAATAGGAATCTGACATCCTGGTTACATATAATGGTTAACATCTTATACTACTCAACATTAACAATTTGTTTTGTAATTCCCCATTTTACAAGATTTATGCCCCCTCTTTAAGTATAACCCTGGCTATCTAAGTTATATTCCATTCTATGGAATGTTCATACAGCTTTAGTAGCTTTTTATTAGTAACATTACTATTTCATTATCAAAGTAGACACTGTTCATAAAACTTAAAGTTTATTGCTTTGTACTGTAACTCATGCACCTTTTTAAAGTTTATTATTTATAATTTGATCACTTGCACTTGTCTATGGTGAATTATCAATATATTTACTAGTCTTTCTCTAGTTTTTAACATGAAATATTCAACCATGGGGGAACTGTGAAGATTTGTTTATACAAACTAAACAATAACTTTTTGAATGCACTAATATTTAATACTACTAACACTTTTAGTTTTTTGTCAGTTTTACAGTGATATGGTTTTTTAGGGTGTTATACTTTCTCTTTGGACATTCATTGATTTTGGGGTTTTTTGGGGGTTCTTTCCCTATGGGGTTTTTGTTTTATTTGGGTCGTCTTAATTCTTCTTCTTTCTTCTTTGAGTTTGGTTATTCTTCCTTCTTCTGTAGTTTTGGATTCTTCTTCTTTTTTCTTTCTTCTGTAGTTTTTATTTTTATTATTCTTCTTTCTTCTTTGAGTTTGGTTCTTCTTCTTTCTTCCTTCTTCGGTAGATTTAGTTTTGATTAGTCTTCTTTCTTCTTTAGTTTTAATTAGTCTTGTTTCTTCTTTCTTCAGTAGTTTTGGTTTTGAGTTATTCTTCTTTCTTCTGTCTTCAGTAAATTTGGTTTATTCTTCTTTCTTCTTTCTTCTCTCGTTTTAATTAGTTTTCTTTCTTCTTTGAGTTTGGTTCTTCTTCCTTCTTCCTTCTTCTGTAGTAGTAGCTTTAATTAGTTCTTCTTTCTTCTCTAGTTTTATTTATTCTTCTTTCTTCTTTCTTCAGTAGTGGTAGTTTTGGTTATTCTTCTTTCTTCAGTAATAGTAGTTTTAATTAGTCTTCTTTCTTCTGTCTTCAGTTGCTTTGATTGTTCTTCTTTCTTCCTTTTTCAGTAGTAGTAGATTTGGTTGTTCTTCTTTCTTCAGTGGTTTTGGTTATTCTTCTTTCTTCTTTGGTTTTAATTAGTCTTCTTTCTTCTGTCTTCAGTTGCTTTGATTGTTCTTCCTTCTTCTTTCTTCAGTAATAGTAGTTTTAATTAGTCTTCTTTCTTCTTTGGTTTTAATTATTCTTCTTTCTTCTGTCTTCAGTAGCAGTGATTGTTCTTCTTTCTTCCTTCTTCTGTAGTAGTAGTTTTAATTAGTCTTCTTTCTTCCTTGATTTTAATTATTCTTCTTTCTTCTTTCTTCTTTCTTCAGTAGCTTTGATTGTTCTTCTTTCTTCTTTCTTCAGTAGTTTTAGTTTTGACTATTCTTCTTTCTTCAGTAATAGTAGTTTTAATTAGTCTTTTTTCTTCTGTTTTCAGTTGCTTTGATTGTTCTTCCTTCTTCTTTCTTCAGTAGCAGTAGTTTTAATTCTTCTTCTTTTTCTATCTTCAGTTGTTTTGATTCTTTCTTCTTTCTTCTTTAGTTTTGGATTGTTCTTCTTTCTTCTGTAGTTTTAATTAGTCTTCTTTCTTCTTTGGTTTTAATTATTCTTCTTTCTTCTGTCTTCAGTAGTTTTTCGCTGTGTATGCCTTTGTTTCTTCTAGTCTGGTTTCCTTGTCGGGGTATATTAATTGCCTGCTTCTATCTTACCTGGGTAATTTTGTTATTATCATTTTTAGTCTTCTGGGTTTTTAAATTTGTATTATATTATATTATTTGCAGAAATTTTCTTTATTCAACCTTTCTTGTGAATATATTATTAAACAGTGCATTTTATTTGATTCTCATCTGGATATTCCATATATTAGAGCTTTATTAATGATCATTGAGTAATGTATTTGTGTGGATTATCTGTCACGCTACAGATTGCTCTCTTCCAGAAGTGATTAGTTCAGATCATACTTAGTTTGTCTGAAGTAATTGCTTATGACATTATATTATAAATGATATTTCTTTACTTCCTTCACATTTCTAAAAAATTTTTCTCCTATATTTTTGAGCTTATCTATATTTCATTATTAACTGGATTCTTACTGATAGTAATAGTCATCTGAGGTTCGTTGTTTTTTATTTTTCCATTTTCTTCTTAACTCGTTTCTTTATCCTTGGGATATTTATTCCCTAAAATTCCCTAACACGTTAGCTGGGGCAGTGTCCAGAGGGGCTCTGTAGGCTTCACACTCTGCTGGCCATGCTACGTCATTTATTGATAACAGAGGTAAATCATCTCTGATCAATACATAATAATACTGCTGGACTTATCTCAGACAGTCATTAATAAAAATTATATAAGAATAGTCCACCTTATGACTATAAAAAAAATTAAATATCTTTGGATATTTCACTTCGTATACGAACAGATCTATTAATATTTCTATCTTAGTGAATTTCTATCTCAGTTATTTTTCTCAATGCTTAGCTCTGCTGGCATTTTATTTCTCCTTGTGGTTGGAAGCTGGTATAATATAATTATCACTCATTATTCAGTGTAAAGTTTTTAATTCTCTGTCATTTTTTAACTGTTATCACAATCTCCTTCTGGTCATTGGTAGCATATATTTTGTATTATATTTTTGTTCCTTTCTCAATTCTTGTGAATCGTTCCACTAGTATTATGTTTTTTCAATTACTCTTTTAATTGTCCTTCTAATAACTGACATTTATTGTATGATCATCTTTTTCGTATGGATTTATTTATATATAGTTTTTCCTTTCTTTTTTCAAAATTTTATTTTGCTCTTGCTTTTTATCCAAATGCACTCCTTTATTTTTAATGCCATATGTTTAATATCTCTGTTTATTTGATATAAAACTCTCATTAATTTTACTTCACAATATGTTTATTCATTTAAATTGTATCAGTGGTTTGTACTGCCATTTCTTTATTCTTGAAAGTTTTTCAGAATTGGTCCCATATATAATTGTTTGGAATGTTTTATCCAAATTCTTTTTCTTCTTGTTCATTTCTAAAAGTTGTTTTTAAAATAAGGTAGTAAGTTGTTTTTACTTGGGTTTTTGAATTTTGTGGTTTAATTCAAAATTCATTTTCTTTTTGATATTTTCCATAAAGTTTTTTCATAAATATAGGTAGTAAGTAGTCATTACTTCTTTTTTGAATTTAGCGGTTTAATTCAAAATTCATTTTCTTCTTGATTCATAAATGGTTTTCTAAATAATAGGTAGTAAGTAGTCATTACTTCTTTTTTGAATTTAGCGGTTTAATATTATTTCTTCCATACCTTCAATTACTCATAATATTTTTTCATGGAAGCCTGGTTATATACTCCCTTTATCCTTTCTGAATCGATTTCTTTGATTTCATAGGTATTATTATTTTTCACATTGGATATTATATATGGTCCGATGTATAATAGCAATAACTTCTTCGTTATTCCTTCCAGTGTGCTGGGTAATTCACGATTTCTTAACAAAATTTTTTCTCCCTTTTCATATATTATTAATTTACCACTAGCCTTTTGATACTTATTTTGCCGTTTCAATTGGTCTTCTGCCACCTTGTTATAGAATTTAGCTTTATCAAATCTGTACACATGGTTACTGGGGAACTCGAGGATATCTGTGATCTCTCGTGGGGGTGGTTTCTCGTACATCGCAGAGTATGGGGTTATCCCTATAGCTGGATGGTATGCTAAGTTGAGGAATTCCTCCGTGGCTTCTAGATAGTCTTGCCACCTTTTTTGTTGATGGTGACAATAAGTCCTGAGGATCCTCCCCACTTCTCGCAACACCCGCTCTGCCGGATTACTGCTCGGATGGTAGATCGAGGTCTTGTATGTACGAATGCCCATTGACAATAAGGTATCCCGCCATTTTCCACCCTTAAACTGGGTTCCATGATCAGTAATGATCGAAGATGGTTTCCCCAGGTGTGGGATATACTGTTCAGTTAGTATCCCCAGAATTTTCCGGGTAGTCGCTCGATTAGTAGGGTATAGCTTAACATATTTGGTTAAGTGGTCCATTATGATGGTTAGGTATCGATATTGGTGTCGACCTCCACTACGGGGAAATGGTCCGCAAATGTCTAGGAACACCTTTTCCAATTTTGCTTGGGAAGTGATTGGGATCATCACACCTTCCTTCTTCTCATTATTAGTTTTCACCAGCTGGCAGATTTTACAACTCTTTATATACATTTGGACCTTTCTATTGATGTTTTTTATATAGCAGCTCTCCTCCAGAGCTTTTATTACCTTGAGGGCGCCCATATGCCCGTAACGTATGTGGTAATTCACTATCAATTCCTTTTCGATCTGTGTCGGAACAATTACCTTCCAGATCTTTTCCTTCAAAGAGGTTTTAACGAACAATATTTGTTTATTCATCTGGTAATATTTAGCAACGGTTTCATCTCCCTCTTCCAGCCGAAGTTTGAGGTTTCTCAATTTTGGGTCCGCTTGTTGGTGGGTGCTCATGTTGGTCAATATTGTTGTTAAATCGGCTCTGGTGCTAAGAAGATGATATATTTTCAGCACGCTTTCTTTCTCCCCTTCGAAAGTTTGTTCTTCCACATTGACCCGGGATAACACATCCGCTACTATATTCTTTTTACCAGGGATGTACTCCCATTGTAGATGGTATTCTTGAAGGGCAAGTATCCACCTCGTTAGTCTGCCATGGTTCAGTTTGCAGCTTTTTAAGAATGAAATAGATTTATGGTCAGTTCGGATAGTAACAGGGTATCCCAAAATGTAAGTGCGGAACTTACCGCAAGCAAATACCACGCTCAGTAATTCTTTTTCCGTCACCGTGTAATTCCTTTCGCATTGGTTCAAAGACCTGCTCGCGAAGCTAATTACTTGAGGTTGACCCTTCTCGTCCTCTTGATACAGTGTCGTTCCCAGACTGATGTTGCTGGCATCGCAATTCATGAAGAACGGTAACTTAAAGTTCGGGTGGCGAAGTATTATAGTAGCCAGAAATTTGTCCTTAATTTGTTGAAAAATCCCCTCTTGTTCCGTACACCATACCCACTTGTTTTTAGATGATAATTGAGGTTGAAACCTCGCAGTTAACTCTGAATATTGTTCCTGGAACTTTCTATAATAATTGCAGAGTCCCAGGAATGACTGCAATTGCTTCCTGTTTTTGGGTGCCGGGAATTTCTGGATGGCTTCTACCTTTTCTGCCGACGGTGAGATTCCTTGATCGTCCAAGTTAAATCCTAAAAATTGCACTTCTCTGGCAATAAACTTGGATTTTTCCAACTTCAGCGTGACGTTACTGGCAGATAATTTTTTTAGCACATGTTCCACACGGTAACAGTGTTCCTCCCACGTCTCAGATGTTATCAGTAGGTCGTCGACGTACACGGTTGTAAACTGAAGTGCTTCTTGTCCCAATATCTGGTCCATGCAGGTCACAAAGATGGCAACTGAGTTTACCAGTCCGAAGGGCAATCTTTTGAATTGGTAATTACGCCCCTCGAATATGAAAGCCAGATATTGGCGACTCCGTGGGTGCAACTCTACCTGCCAGTATCCGCACACCGTATCCCAAGTGCTGAAGTATTGGGTACCATGGAAGCGTTTCAGGATTTCCTCAATCTCACCGGGCGATGTTCTATCATTAATGATTTTCTTGTTTATTTCCCGTGCATCCAAACAAAGCCGGACTTCGCCGTTTTTCTTGGGAATTGCGACAATAGGGCTGGTGTATGGGGATTGACTAGGTTCTATAATATCGTTATTAATCATTCGATTAATTTCCGCTCTTACTGCCTCCTTTCGAGAATGTGCGATAGGGTAGGATTTCCTATTAAACTCTACTGTATCTCGGAATTGAAGGGTACATTGATAATTTCTTACCTTGCCTGGCTCATCGGAAAATACTGAGCGGTATCTTTCATAAATTTGTATTAGCTGATTCGCTTGAGTATTGGGTAATTTTTCTCTATTAATTCCGCTTCGGAAATCCCTTATCTCCTGTATTTTCTGGGACCATAAATCCTCGTCTGTAAGTTCATATACTATAGTGTTAGGAATGGTGTTAGTATTGGTATAATTTATGCTACGTATTTGCTGGTGGATACTGCTGGGAAGTGTCATCTCACTACCGACTAAATCGGCCGTCCAGGTTAAATCTCCGGTAAAGAGTGATACCTTCTCCATTCGTAAATCAATAATAACCGAGTTCCTTCTCAGTACATCACATCCCACTAATATGTTGAAGGGTAATCCTGCTGCAATTAAGAAGACCATATTCATAGCTATACCCTTACTAACGACATTCAATGATACTTGTTTTCTGATTGTCTTGTTTTGGCGACCCGTGGCACCGATTAATATAATGTTATTTATAGGTAAGGTTGGCAATAGCTTACCACATTTTCCTTGGATTCTCTCCAATTCTGTAGTGTTAATTATGGATTTCGCACCGGTATCGATCATTAGTTGTGCGAATGTTCCTTCGACTTCTGCATTAATGTATATTATTTCATTATTTATTATAGGGAGGCGAGTGTTGTCCTCCTCCAGTAATTCATTTCGAATATTTTTCAAATAATTACATCGAATGATTGTAATTTTATTGGGATTATTTACTATTGGCAATTCCTTTACATACCCAGGCGATAGAAGCAGCAAAAGGTCCTTATGGTTTATCACTGCCTCCTCCCGTTTAAATTCTCCTCATCTTGGTTATTAATAGGACCAACAGAGGCATCAGTGGGGGAACCTTGAGTAGGTTCCAGTCTTTCAGTTCTCGGTTCGTAGGTTGGTTCCCTATTTTTACGCCGTTCCGGGTCATCTAGGCTAGTATTTCGCCTTGGCAGATTATAATTAGAGTTGTCCCGTTCTCGGCTTCTGTTTCGATCTTCATACTCGTGTACGCTGCTCCGTCGTTGCTGGTTATATCTGCGATGGTTGTTTCCTTCCGCTCGTATAAAATTTACCCGTGGTCGGGAGAACCGGTTGTTGTTGTTATTAGGATTAGGGTAACCCCTATTGTTATTGTCAAACCGCTCGGTGTTATTGGTAGGATTGGTGTTTCTTTGTCTATTTACGTAATTATTCGGGTAATAATTACCTCGATTACCGGAGAACCCGTTATTATTTCTGTTATTATTTGGGTTTATATTCCCGTGGTTATTATTGTTGTTGTTACCATTCGTGGGGTGTTGATTATGGTAATTCGGATTATATCTATTTCCTTGGTACCCACTGTTGACCGGTTGACTATTACTGTTTGATGACGGATTATTTCGAACTTCTGGCCGCTCATTTCTTCTTCTGCTCTGCCTGTAATATTCTTCATTCTCATAGTTCTCCAATAGCTCCGTCATCGCCTGTATGGTCTTTATCTGACTACCTCTTCGAGCTCTTATGACCTCTTCGTCGTAATGATAAGAAAGCTTGTTCACCAGGCATTCCTCTGGTATGGCTGGTTCCAGGTGCTTGGCCAGGCACACCTTCCCAAGAAAGTACGCAGTCATGGTACTGCCAAACTGAGTTCTATATCGGCCATTGCAGATGTTGTCCCTTATTAAATTCTGGGTGGTCTCTGACCAATACTTAGACTTGAACAAACTTTTGAACTGTGGATAATCGGTTATTTCGCTCCTGTTCGCCATCCACCAATTATCCGTCATATCACGGAATGATTCGTCTAATAGTTCACGATTATTGGACCATCGATTACTTTTATGTTTGGCCATATATTCCTCGATACGGGCCAAGAACTCCATTGGCTTCCTTTTATATTGGCGGAAGTTAAGCCACTCTCTGTTCTCGTTGATTGGGATATTAGTAAAGCTGGTTGGTCGGCTCCGAATGGCTTCCATGTCCTCCTGGTTCTGTCTCACTTGACCCGTGATGTTAGTCATCGCTTCCTCCATTCCGTCACATCATTCCGTAATTCGAGTTCGTACCTTGCTGAGTTCTTCCTGGCTTTCCTTTCGGTTTTCTTCTGCCTTCTTGCGAGTAGATTCTTCAAGATTGGTGACCTTGGTGTTCACCACTTCCTTGAACTCTTGTACCTCCACTTCCGTCAGCCGACATCTTCCATCAACTTCTCGTATCTGTTGATTTATAGTTATGGTTTCGTCTTCCAGCCTTTTGGTCATAGATTTCTTATTTTCCTTGAGTTCCTGGTTCATTTCCTTTCTTAATAGTTCCATTCGTTCGTCTAATTTGTCTAGATTCTCCTGGTTCACTTCCCGTAATTCTTCCCGTAACAGTTGGTTATCTTCTCTTAACTCTTCCCTTAATTGTTGATGATCACTTTCGATTTTCTTATTGGTTTCTTCCATCTTTTCTTCCAAATTCTTCTTATTTTCTTCCATTTTCTTTTCCACCTTTTTACTGGTTTCCTCAATTCTCTTATTGGTCCTTTCGATTTTACGGCCCAATTCTTCCTTTGTTTCTTGGTTGTCCTTCTTCAATTCTTCCCTTAAAGATTGGTTATCATTCTTCAAATCTTCTAATCTTTTATTATTTTCTTCTGTAGTAGAATCCATTTTCTTACTTAATTCTTCCTTGGTTGCTTGGTTGTCTTCTTCAATTCTTCTTTTAACGATTGGTTATCATTCTTCAACTCTTCTTTTGTTGCTTGGTTGTCCTTCTTCAATTATTCTTTTAACGATTGGTTATCATTCTTCAACTCTTCTTTTGTTGCTTGGTTGTCCTTCCTTAAGTTTTCTTCCATCTTCTTGCTGTTTTCTTCCATCCTCTCCATCATTATCCTGAACATCTCCTGTATGTTACTATTCTCTGCTCGTGGTGGTTTCTCGGGTTGTTCTATTCTTCCTCCCGGACATCGATTTCCCCTGTTTGTGTGTGCGCTTCGGGTTGTTCCTCCGGTGGTGCTGGTTTTTTACGTTCCACCTGTTCTAATATCTTTTCCACGTCCTCCACTGGGGTCGCCTCCTTATTATCCATATCAAGTTCTTTCTCGGCCTCCGCCGCTCTCTTCTTTGATGTGGCACGACGCATCATCTTCCCTGATTCCCTGGCTGACTAACCGCTGCCAAGCTGAATTAGGAATTGGGTAAGTAATTACAGTAATTTCAACCCCTAATTACAGCCCTTTAGTTGGACGCCAAATTTGTAATAATACAATGAAGTCCGCCTCGTTCAAGCCCCGCGATGGAAGCCAATTTTGTAATATTACCGTGAGTGGTGCGGATAATAAAATAAATATCGATGTATGTTGATATTGTGCTCTCCTGTAAGCCCCACTGGTTGTGCTAGTCGATTTTGTAATAAAACGATATTGCAAAATATAGCTTAATTTACAATGTGTGTAGTAACGTAGCTAATATTTTCTTGTCTTCGTTATGCTCTCACTGTTGATCTTCGCTTTTGTAATCAAACCATACTATAATTGTAATTGTAGAGTGTTCTGGTATAATATTATCCAGGATAATTTTTATGGTGTGTATGTGTAGTAGTGACGTTCCGCTCTGGGAATCGTCTATTTGGTAAAGTTCCTGGTTCTTTGTTATTATCAAATAAACTCAGTGTATTTTGCTGTGGTAGCAAATTGAAATAAAATATAAATTTAAAATTTATATTTATAAAAAAAAATTAATTTCGGAAAATATATTTTCGGTGTATTTATGTGCTTAATATTTAGGAATAAATATAGGTTGTTGATCGTAATTATAATTATAATAGTATGGTGTTTATTTTGGTAATAAATTTCTGTTCTGTAAATTTGTTAAAAAGATAATCCAATTAACTTCAAGTTAGGCGAAAACGGCTCTCTTCTTCTTACTCTTGAAATGTTGTAGTTTCGCATATACTGCCTTTAAAGATTATCTAGTTTTCTTGGTTAATTAATGATTATGTCCTTTTATAAGCGAAATCAACTTCAATTTACCAAAAAACAAACAAAAACGTTTATTAAACACAATAATAAAGTTGGTCGATTAATTAATCGAGGTTACAAAGCCATATCGACTCGCTCAGGGTCGGTCGATATTAGAAGTTTTACAGTTGTATTATTTAAACAGGTTCTTTGAACGGTTATTTATATAAAAAGCCAGAGAAGGTCAGGGACATGAAAGTATAACACTTACAATTCAAAAAATGTCTTAAATTTAAACAATATAATGGTAGTTATTAATAATAAAAGTTTATATATAATTTTATTCGAACCAGAAAGCAGTCTAGTCGTATCTTATGGCGGTGACGAAACTGGATCAAAATGGCCGCCGGACGCATGCGCGTTGATAGCTTCTAATGTAGACAAAGTACTTGTTGAGATAATATTTCCCTTCTTCGGTTAAATGTTCTTCGCAACTGTATATGATCTTCTGGGGTATAGTTTATTGTCACTGGTGTATCATGGAATAGTTCACTTTGTGTAAAAATGTTGTTAAATGGGTATATCTACTGGTGTTTATGCGTGTCAGTTAACCTCGAATTTTCACTTAGTGTTTGGTGCGATTTCAGTGTTATTTCATTTAATTAGTTATATGTGATTTCGTTTATAGGTGTTATGTAGTTCATGGGTCAACTTCACCACTTCACTTTCATTAAAATAGTTAAAAATTTAGTTTTACATAAAATGATTCCGAACTCCGTTATAACGTAACGGCCATTAAAGGTTGGTTCTATCAAATATTCACATGAAGTGCTCTCTTCGAGGTATAATAATGAACTGTCTGTATTTCCTTCGTCTCATGAAAATCTTAGCCTATATAATATATCTCATACATTGTTTCAATTTGTCATAACTTCCGACACACTTTAAAAATGTACATTATGCTCATAAAATAAATTCGTTATTACTTAACTGTTTGAAATATAAAATACATATTCGTTTTCACTATTCTATTCTACTTATTTTGATAGTAATTAAGTTAGTATTACAAAGTTTTATCTGAAAATTATATTTCTTATAATTTTTTGGGATGTAGGTCTAAAATTATACTTCCTGTCTTCTAAGTAAATAATAGCCATTTTCCCTAATATAATTATTATTCTATTAAATCTGAAATTTGTATAATTATCAATTCTCACTTATTTTATTGCAATTTAGTATATTAATGATGGTTTTTTATTATAATTCATTTGTATATGACTCCCCTTAGGATAATGTCAGTGAATCTATTTCGGTTTTAATGGTATTTTATTAGACAATTAAATAATTTTACTCATATAATGACCATATCTCTAGAAAGCCTTATTTACATAGTATTTAATATGTTGAGTTTATCTTGCCTAAATATTGTCATTTTATCTGGTTTATAAGACTAGGTTTGTTAATTATTCTGCAGTTTAAATTTATTCTTTGGCCTAGATCTGATGTGTGGCTAATTTCCAAATGTTTTATTAATGTAGTTATTTTATATCCTTCTCTGACTGGTATAACATAAATTATTGATTATATAATTAACATATAACATCTCTCTATATCAAAACTGGTGTTCTGAATAACATTGCTTAGTATATTACCTAATAACATAAATAAAAAATATTCTATAACATTGGAATGGTATCTAATTTTAGATATGTCATTCCTAAATTAAAATGAACAATAACATAACAAATTATAACACTAACATTTCTTATGAATAATTCTTACTTATCTAATTACTATCTGTAATAGGAATCTGACATCCTGGTTACATATAATGGTTAACATCTTATACTACTCAACATTAACAATTTGTTTTGTAATTCCCCATTTTACAAGATTTATGCCCCCTCTTTAAGTATAACCCTGGCTATCTAAGTTATATTCCATTCTATGGAATGTTCATACAGCTTTAGTAGCTTTTTATTAGTAACATTACTATTTCATTATCAAAGTAGACACTGTTCATAAAACTTAAAGTTTATTGCTTTGTACTGTAACTCATGCACCTTTTTAAAGTTTATTATTTATAATTTGATCACTTGCACTTGTCTATGGTGAATTATCAATATATTTACTAGTCTTTCTCTAGTTTTTAACATGAAATATTCAACCATGGGGGAACTGTGAAGATTTGTTTATACAAACTAAACAATAACTTTTTGAATGCACTAATATTTAATACTACTAACACTTTTAGTTTTTTGTCAGTTTTACAGTGATATGGTTTTTTAGGGTGTTATACTTTCTCTTTGGACATTCATTGATTTTGGGGTTTTTTGGGGGTTCTTTCCCTATGGGGTTTTTGTTTTATTTGGGTCGTCTTAATTCTTCTTCTTTCTTCTTTGAGTTTGGTTATTCTTCCTTCTTCTGTAGTTTTGGATTCTTCTTCTTTTTTCTTTCTTCTGTAGTTTTTATTTTTATTATTCTTCTTTCTTCTTTGAGTTTGGTTCTTCTTCTTTCTTCCTTCTTCGGTAGATTTAGTTTTGATTAGTCTTCTTTCTTCTTTAGTTTTAATTAGTCTTGTTTCTTCTTTCTTCAGTAGTTTTGGTTTTGAGTTATTCTTCTTTCTTCTGTCTTCAGTAAATTTGGTTTATTCTTCTTTCTTCTTTCTTCTCTCGTTTTAATTAGTTTTCTTTCTTCTTTGAGTTTGGTTCTTCTTCCTTCTTCCTTCTTCTGTAGTAGTAGTTTTAATTAGTTCTTCTTTCTTCTCTAGTTTTATTTATTCTTCTTTCTTCTTTCTTCAGTAGTGGTAGTTTTGGTTATTCTTCTTTCTTCAGTAATAGTAGTTTTAATTAGTCTTCTTTCTTCTGTCTTCAGTTGCTTTGATTGTTCTTCTTTCTTCCTTTTTCAGTAGTAGTAGATTTGGTTGTTCTTCTTTCTTCAGTGGTTTTGGTTATTCTTCTTTCTTCTTTGGTTTTAATTAGTCTTCTTTCTTCTGTCTTCAGTTGCTTTGATTGTTCTTCCTTCTTCTTTCTTCAGTAATAGTAGTTTTAATTAGTCTTCTTTCTTCTTTGGTTTTAATTATTCTTCTTTCTTCTGTCTTCAGTAGCAGTGATTGTTCTTCTTTCTTCCTTCTTCTGTAGTAGTAGTTTTAATTAGTCTTCTTTCTTCCTTGATTTTAATTATTCTTCTTTCTTCTTTCTTCTTTCTTCAGTAGCTTTGATTGTTCTTCTTTCTTCTTTCTTCAGTAGTTTTAGTTTTGACTATTCTTCTTTCTTCAGTAATAGTAGTTTTAATTAGTCTTTTTTCTTCTGTTTTCAGTTGCTTTGATTGTTCTTCCTTCTTCTTTCTTCAGTAGCAGTAGTTTTAATTCTTCTTCTTTTTCTATCTTCAGTTGTTTTGATTCTTTCTTCTTTCTTCTTTAGTTTTGGATTGTTCTTCTTTCTTCTGTAGTTTTAATTAGTCTTCTTTCTTCTTTGGTTTTAATTATTCTTCTTTCTTCTGTCTTCAGTAGTTTTTCGCTGTGTATGCCTTTGTTTCTTCTAGTCTGGTTTCCTTGTCGGGGTATATTAATTGCCTGCTTCTATCTTACCTGGGTAATTTTGTTATTATCATTTTTAGTCTTCTGGGTTTTTAAATTTGTATTATATTATATTATTTGCAGAAATTTTCTTTATTCAACCTTTCTTGTGAATATATTATTAAACAGTGCATTTTATTTGATTCTCATCTGGATATTCCATATATTAGAGCTTTATTAATGATCATTGAGTAATGTATTTGTGTGGATTATCTGTCACGCTACAATATATATCTAAAAATGCGAAAATAAAGCATTACAGTAGGCTACAGTTGTGAAGCCAGAATGCCTATATGCAAGTGAATTTCTTATTTTATTCAGTGAATTATAATTTAGACAAACTAAAAATGTTGGAAAGACGAATTATTAGGAAAATATTAGGCCCACGAAAAACTTCAGAATGTTGGAAATTAAGAAGTAATGACCAAATATATCAAAGTATAGAAAATAAAACAGAAACAATGAGAAAAAGAAGACTGTTATTCTTTGGACGTTTATATAGAATGGACGACAATAGGTTGACAAAGCAGATCTTCAAAAATCTGTGGGGGAAGAAGTCAACGTGAAGTTAGATTAAAGAAGTCCAAAAGGATTTAGAAAAAAATAATATACATGCAGAAGAAGCAATTGAAGGAGAAGTTTTTTGGACAAAAGTGTTAAAAATGGAGGAAGTCCAGAGTAGGAGAGAGAAAAACGCAGGTTCAAAGTGGACTGAAGACAGGAAGAAGAGACACAGTGAGAAGATGAAGGAATATTGGAAAAAAGGAAAGAACAAAGTGTAAAGAATTGAAATTGGCATGTGGTCCTTAGATGGTCGATATCAAAAAATAGTAATTATTATAATAATAATAATAACTGAATGCTAGCTCCAGAGATCATTGTTTCAATTACAAATCTTACAACATGAAAATTTCTTGTTGTTTTAAACGAGGAACTCTTTGCCCCTTCATTAGTGACCGATCAACCACTAAATGAAGTTCCAGCTGAATCTGCGGACCCAAGGGCTGAAGCTGACAATTCATTACCAGAGAAAGAACTGACTCCTACTACTACTACTACTACTACTACCACTACCACTACTACTACTAGACTACTTCTACTACTACCACTACCACCACTGTCGCCTGGCACATTTTAGAAAGAGGGACACTATTATAAGGGGCACTAAGTTTTAAGAAAGTCGAATGAATAGGTCTATTCTTAATTCTTCGTTTTACGTTTTTTCATTATCAAATATTTTATTTAGTATTTCTGACCAAACAGTATTTCAACTCTACAACTGTATCTAGAAAATATGGAGTTTTATGTTGATATGTAGTGAACGTCTCGACGAACGTACGACCCGTGATTGGAAAATGGACGTGAAAAATGTCGACAATAAATTCCCTGGTACTGCAGATAGACGTTGTGAAAAATAAATTTCGTAGGAGTTTTTACGGTAGAAAGTAATGAGACGATCCGTCAGAAGAAGGGAAAGTATACTTACGTGCATAAACATGTAGGTACATGCACAGTGTTGCTGCAGTGAGTTAGGCAGAAGTGAGAATTTTCACGGCTAAAATGATGGCATTCCGTGGCTGTTCTGCAGTAGGGACAAAAATAGTGGTGAATGCAGTAGCGTGACGTCCGCGGCAACAGCCAAAGCTTTAAAAGAAAATACTACAGAATAAATACTTTAGTTTTTGAATAATATGAAATCTGAACAATATTAGTAGTGAAACTTGAAGAAAAGCGTAGCATTGCTTTCGAACTGCTGGGCACTTGCACCGTCTTGTGTTGCCAGCTCAGACATCGGCAATGTTTTACTGCGTACGTCATTGACCTCGTAGTAGCTGTCATTGTACTGACTGCGGAGGGGGACACATTCGTTCACCCAATGTGTTGCTGCTGTATAAACCGGCAAAATCGCTCAGTTAGCAGCTATGTTCGTTTTCGGAACCGACGTGCAGCAGTTACTACTAGCACGTACCTATTTGTATTTTGTTCGTTTAGTTATATGTCTCTAGGTTTGTCTTTATTATTTTTAATTCAATTATTTGTGTCCTGATTTATTCTGTGTAAGTATAATGGACTCAGATCCCGTTGAACTGGGACTCTCTTCTTCTGCCAGGGAATGATAGAAAACAGTCTAAAAACTTTTTTCGCTCTAAAAAAAAAAAACACTTCGTACTAGAAATATTTCAAATTAATTTTTAGGACTATCACAAACGGCAACAGCTGTTATGTATCCACCCACGCCACTGGGTGGATGACTACTATTCGTAGGAGGTATGGGACTTCCAGTATTTGGGATGTAATATTTCGTAGGGTCTAGACAGAGATATGGAGAACAAGTTGAGTAAATTTATATCCATCTGTGAGACGATTCAGAAACGTCAAAAAAATTGATTGACCAGAAACCAAAATTAATTTTTTTTAAGTTTATGGCGGTACCTACTCTGCAAAAGGCGGATATAAATAAAATCTTCTCGGCAAGAATGAAATTTTTAAGAACAGTTAATGGATACTCATGCATAGATATGCTTTGCAATAAGGATATACGAAGTCAGCTTAAGGTTGAAAAGTTGATTAATATAAGGATAGCTGTTGTTTGCATGGGAAAGGACTCTATACCAAAGGCCGCAGATTTTAATGCCCCACATGGTAGTCGTAATGTAACAAGGCCAGAAATCGATGATCTGATTTTCAGTTCAACTCAAAATATAGAGGAACTTGTTTATAACGAGATTCAAAAGACCGGACAAATATGCTCGTTAAAAGCGGGTGCTCGCTACATCCGAGTTGTCGACTCGCAAGCCTAAATTTGTATACCGTGATTATCGAACACACAACAGAGAAAGTCTACTATAGAAGAGGTTTTGCTTAATAAAATTTTGACATGTTTAACATTCTATGCTTAAAAGTGAAATTTAGACTTTACACAATTTTTGATGCTAATATTCTTTGGTGAATATTGGCGTATAGTGCATTTGCGAAATATAGTAACTGCAGCAAAAACTTACCAAAAATCAGCCGGCTATCTGCCAAAAAAGCAAAACTTTCCATGCCACATGTACAATAATTATTTTTAAATTACAAGAAAACTCAATCTAATTTATTTGTCTTTTTGTTCTTCGTTCTAAATGGAATCGTCAAAATTATATTTCGCACACAGTACTTAATTAACCTAAAGGTAAACTCATCTATTTTTGTTTGTTTAGTAACTTTGTATCTTTAGATAACAAAATGTTTTACAATTTATTTAAATGTTCCACGAATTAATCACATTATTAGTTTCACTAAATTGCGGGAACGGTTTTAAACGAATGTTAAAATGCTGTATTGTAACGAACTTTAACCTATGAACAAGCCTGCGATGAAATGCTCGTTATAACCAAGTCTCTAATGCGTGTCTACTCGTTAAGAGCGAGTTTAATTACCAAGATACAAAACCAAACAAATCTCTTACTTTTGCTCGTTACATCCGAGTTCTCGTTATAAGCGAGCTCGTTGTTCGCGAGTTCCACTGTAATAATAATTTACATTCACAATGTATACAAGTCTTCCGGGACAGGTGTCTGCAATTACTCGTACTGCAGATAGGAAGTATACTTACATGCACCTGTTGTCTGAGCGACAGCACGAAGACTACAGCGTCTGCAACGTCAGAGGGTAACAGCATCGGTACTCCGGCGGCGGGAACATCGGGATATAACGCAGGGTCCGAAATCTCTGTCCTTACTCCTCCCGGACTGATGCTCTGCAAACAGTAAAACAGTAAAATTCATCATCAGCATCTTCAACAAGGATTAAACAAAAAATGACTTTTAAATAATAAACCCTTATTATTGGTTAAATTCATAAACAAACAAAAATAAAATAAAATAAAACGTTTGTACAGCACCATTTAGACAATTACCCACTAGCGCTTTTGACACCTTCAACTCATCTTCAGATTCGTCTCAGAAATATCTCAACATATTGTTACGACGGTAGCCTGAACAATAAAAATGAATTTAGTTTTGAATTAGCTATTCGTCCTTGTTACACTGCTTCCTAAATATCCTATTTACTGTTTTATCTTCAATGATTTTCCGTATGCATTTTTTAATAATGCTTTGTTTTTCATTCTTTTACAGGTAAGAGTTAAGAAAGGTTAAGTGTCAGAATGAGATTTGCATTGGAGGGGGCATAGGTAAGTATAACATAATGTTAAGTGTGTGTGTGTGTGTGTTCTTATAGATTTCCGAAGACCGTTCTACTTTCTATTTCTTTTATGAATTTGCTAACTGCTATAAGAATAGCAGTTAGCAAATTCATAAAAGAAATAGTAAGGATGGCTGCTAATTTAAACAATACGTTCTACTTTCGTTTGCAAATAAAAAGTTACATATTGTTAACTTTTTTACAAGCCGCCTTGAAAATGTTCCGGGATTACGGAAGGAAACGAAACGTCGGCAATATAAACATCACATACACGGATGTATCCAAAAACCTGCTACCAGAGATATTCACCGTGGAAGCCTTCGATCGAGCATATATTTATATATGATGATGATAGTTAAATGCTATTGAAACACTCTAATTTACAAAAATATTTTTGTAAAAAGTTTTATTATTAATAATAACATAAAATATAAGACCAAACAACTCAAGGAGAAAATGATGAAACTGGGTATCTCTTTGAACGACTGTGTGGATAGAAATACATACAGAAACAAAATTCAAAATCTTGAGGTTCTCTGCGGTGAGAAGAAGACGAGCAAGGGGAGACCAGTCGAAAGGAAGGCGGCGCACAGTGTGCGAATGAGGGCCTTCTGGCAGGAGAAGAAAAGGAAATGATATTCGCGTGGTCCACGGCTGGCCTGTTTGTGTAAAAAGAAGTTTATAACAAGAAAAATATGAGCATTTATGAATATAAACATATATAAAAAATGACGTATGGGTCACAGTTGTAGTTGTCTAACGCTGAGAAGAATCATCATACAAAGACGTTCATTCCCAGTTTTCAAAAAATTAAGATTTTATAATTTGATTTTATCTAATAGTACGTCTGTGTGATAGATAAGCAATTTTATCTAAAACTGCTTAGTTTCCGTCTGTGTGTCTTCTGAATGTGAATAAAAAAATATTACAAAATGAGATGTGGAGTTGAATTTTGGTATACACAGTACGTTTACCAACTAGAACAAACCAAAGTACAGAACAAACCAAAGTACAGAACAAACCAAAGTTCAGAACAAACCAAAGTACAGAACAAACCAAAGTACAGAACAAAACAAAGCATTATTTTAAAAACTTTATAAACGGCGGATGATTGGATTGTTAATTCGAAATTTGATAAAAATCAATAACAAAAATCGGTATGGGGAACCATACATGACTTCCATGCTCTAAGATTTATATTTAAAATCATTTACTTGAATTCAGTTCGATAATTTCTAAAATAATATCCCCCACTCTTAAACTATTTCAACTATGTATAGATATTTTTGTTATTATGGGGTAGTCGTTTAATATAATGTTTTTTTCGAGTCACTTGATCTATAGAAATTAGGTACTTTATTCTTAGAAATAAATTGATCTACCCATATAATCACACATTAATTACATATTTATATAATTATGAATGTAATTACATATACAATTATGTGGCCACAAATTATTTTGCGGCCCTGGTTACGTATCTTTACGCACAGATGATTAAAATTAAAATTAAAACATTATAATTTTATTGCCTGTCTACAAAATTATTTTATTTTTAACAATTGCCATTGTTTAAAAAAGATTAAATGCATTTTTATTTGATTTCGTCATACTCACTAATCTATAACAAACGTAAAAAAATTACACTCCTCTCCTTTTAACTACCCTTTTCATTTATAAATATTTCATCTACCTTTCTACAGTGGATTAATATGACATTCTTTTCAGGCTACTTTATTTATCAAAATTAACTACTTTACTCTTGTTAAAACGTAAAACGTTGCAGGTAAACTACCCTTCTTCCTTAACCGATCTTCATTAAAATCAACAGGCTTTGAGTATTCTGCAACTCAGACACACATGCAAAAAAACTGTTGATTCTTTTTGAATTTGCGGCAGTTATCGTTCGCCATAGAAAAAATTCTACACACAGACACTTTACGGAAAATGATTTTTCTTCACGTTTTGAGGGTAGTATAATCAGACTCAGCGCTTATCTCGAACACGATTTTTTCGCCATCACCATACTTCCATTTCCTTACGGAACATGGAAGTGAAAGTGTCTTTTTACTGCAAAAAGTTAGCCATAATCCAATGGCTTTTATACATAATCCAATGTTATCTCGTTTATGGAATTCGAATAAATAGTAACTGAGGTATTATATTTCTTTTACAACATAACATTTGGCCTAATTAACTTATAGTTATTATTTGGCCTGTTTTGGGAACAGTCTGTATATTTAACTCATTGGCCACTGAGTGTTAACATCCTATGAGGTGGGTTTTCCAGGTTGAGCACGGTTGTTTTACGCAGTTTCTGCAGCTGAAATTAAGAACTGTGGACTTACCGTCACTCTGGTCTTAGACTTCATGGCCGACAGCTGTTTGCGTAGTGCTTCTGACAGCGCCGTCAGGGCGAACTTTGACGCCGTGTACATGGGGAAGGCAAACGAGAGCACGTCATGGCCGCAAACACTGCAAACACAGATACAGTCAGAATACAACAAATACACAACATACATGAAATACGCAACAGAGTATGGAAAATACCAAGAAAAATGTGCTACCCAAGTCAATTAAAAAAGACTTTACAAAGTCTGTATAAAAGAAAACAATGGTTGTAGTACTAGGGCTAGTCAAAAGTTAGTTGCACTTGTTAATGTACGTACGTAGGCCTATATACATTTTTTTCAAGAGATATTTTGATGAAAGTTGTTGGCGACTTTCGTGTCGTTTAGCCGTGTTAATGTTTCCAACTTGGAAGTAAGACCTAGTACATTGTTAGCCACGAAACTTGTAATGTCATAGTTAGTTGCACTTGTTAATGTACGTACGTAGGCCTATATACATTTTTTTCAAGAGATTTTTTGATGAAAGTTGTTGGCGACTTTCGTGTCGCTTAGCCGTGTTAATGTTTCCAACTGGGAAGTAAGACCTAGTACATTGTTAGCCACGAAACTTGTAATGTCATAGTTAGTTGCACTTGTTAATGTACGTACGTAGGCCTATATACATTTTTTTCAAGAGATATTTTGATGAAAGTTGTTGGCGACTTTCGTGTCGCTTAGCCGTGTTAATGTTTCCAACTTGGATGTAAGACCTAGTACATTGTTAGCCACGAAACTTGTAGTGTCATAGTTAGTTGCACTTGTTAATGTACGTACGTAGGCCTACATACATTTTTTTCAAGAGATATTTTGATGAAAGTTGTTGGCGACTTTTGTGTCGCTTAGCCGTGTTAATGTTTCCAACTTGGAAGTAAGACCTAGTACATTGTTAGCCACGAAACTTGTAATGTCATAGTTAGTTGCACTTGTTAATGTACGTACGTAGGCCTATATACATTTTTTTCAAGAGTTATTTTGATGAAAGTTGTTGGCGACTTTCGTGTCGCTTAGCCGTGTTAATTTTTCCAACTTGGAAGTAAGACCTAGTACATTGTTAGCCACGAAACTTGTAATGTCATAGTTAGTTGCACTTGTTAATGTACGTACGTAGGCCTATATACGTTTTTTTCAAGAGATATTTTGATGAAAGTTGTTGGCGACTTTCGTGTCGCTTAGCCGTGTTATTGTTTCCAACTTGGAAGTAAGACCTAGTACATTGTTAGCCACGAAACCTGTAATGTCATTTGCGATACATCACCGTCAGCAAGGATTAAACCAAAAACGATTTGTTCCGGTCCCAAGCAGGTAGACTAGAGCTGGTCACTCCAACGCTTCTTCGGACACCCCACACCTCTCCGTCCTTTCGCGTTATAATTCAATTGTTGTTTGGGGATGCGGCAGTCGTCCATTCTGCACGCCACTTACTGCGTAATTCAAGTGTCCTCCACAGGTCTCTGGAACGTAGTTGAGCGCGACCTTGACTGAGGCTACACCAGCTCGACTTAGGTGGGGAACGTTCTAGCCTGTTCGATAGGGTTCTCGTTGGGAGCACTAGCTCGGTCGTTTTCCTAGTAAAAACGCCCCTTCTTTTCTTCTTCCGAATAACAGCCAAACGAGCGAGCATATGTTCAGAGCAGCTCTTGTTCGTTCTAGCAGTGAACACGCGGCCTGCAGCTACGGAAAGCGGAGACGAACGTCGCAACTCGTGTTAGTAGAGTCTATCAAAAACGTTTGTTAACTAATAAATTATGTAACAGAAAAAGTTTTGCGTTAAATAGTTAACGTCTGTTCGCAAACGGATATCTGTTTGCATGCAGACTTATAAAAGACGAGACATTAGGGAGATTTTGGTAGAGTTTAAATCTTCTCGTACGCCAATGAAGCGTGAATGGAGAGGGAATCGTTCAACAGCGGCCGGGCAAGTGCGATGTTGGAGGTACTACATATCGATACAATGAATTAATAACTATTGTTGAGTTTATACATAAAGTACCTGTTTATGTTGATGATGTGTCCTTCGTCAAAGCCGTGGGCCCGCATGGACTTGATGGCCTCCCTCGTGCACACGGACAGTCCCAGCACGTTGACCTCCAGCACCTGCTTCCATTTCTCAGTACTCCCCACTGAAGCATATGTACGAAAATTACTAACAGATTAATACTGATGGAATGTTATGATTACTTATGCCCGATAGGATTGTCGGATATCGGCTAAAGTGGTTGCAACACCTTAACCGAAGGGATGGCTGCGTGTCAAATTAATAATAGTAACGTCAATATTTGTCAGAGATATTGATGGAGTGAGTCAAATAACATCAATATTTGTCAGGGATATTGATGAAGCATATCAAATTAATAATAGTAACTCAATAATTGTCAGAGATATTGATGGAGTGTGTCAAATTAATAATAGTAACACCAATAGTCGTCAGAGATACTGACGAAGCGTGTCAAATTAATAATAGTAACGTCAATAATTGTCAGATATTGATGAAATGTGTAAAATCAATAATAATGTCAGTAATTGTCAGAGATATTGATGGAGCGTGTCAAATTAATAACAGTAACATCAGTAATTAATTGTCGGAAATATTGATGGAGCGAGTCAAATTAAAAAAAGTAACGACAATAATTGTCAGAGATAGGCCTATATTAAGGGCTCACCGAGCAACGAGTCCATTGCGATAACGCCAGCGTTGTTGATCAGCACGTGTACCGGGGACTTGAGGTGGTCTTCAATCCACGCGAACACCGCTTTGATGTCTTCCTCTTTCTGCAAGTCGCCTTTGAAAGCGTACAGCTTCCCCTTCTTTCCAGACAGTTCCTTCGATAAGTCCTGAAAATGAAGCAAATAAATCTTTTAACGTCATAAATGTGGGATTCTATTGAAATTGATTATTGAATGTAGCCTATAAGTTAGTGGAGATATGTGGTATAATCAGGAAAACGATGGGTCGTGAAACCTATGAAAAGACAAAACAATTGATTTCTATAGTACTATATACGTGCAGAGTATTTATATCCAGTATGTCAGGGGAAATCGTTTCAGTCAAATGGGGTGTGGGTAGTGCCGGATTTCCCACTAGGCCGACTAGTCGGGTTCAGAGGGGCCGCAAGCTACAGATATATATTTTTTTAACAGAAGTATTTTTATAAAAGCAGGAGGCAATGTGATTTATTTGTATGATTTTTTGAAATTAAATGATAAATTTTTGTTAAAAATACAAATGGAAGATAGTTCTTATTTAAATATTGCGCACTTATTTTTAAGATTTGGTCATACCCGTATTTAGTTTTAGTCATATCTAATCCTAAAGTATAGTCATATTTCATTCTGAATTACATTTGTAAGCTTTTAATAAAGGTTTGTACATATAAACCACTTATAACTGAAAAAAGTTGTTTATATCTTTTCCTAAAATATAAAAACGTAGCCTACGTTATTTAAAAACAATTTTCGATAGTTTTCTTTTTAAAATTTATAAATTTTCCCGCAACATTTTTAGTGTATGCTTTCCCCGACATTAATTCCTAAGATTAAGCTACATAGTCACTGAATATTAGTTTACCATTAGCCTGTTCTATCTTTAGTCAAAGTATCAAAAAAAATCTAGACCAATTTTTTAATTTTATAAAAATTATAAAAAAAAAATTAATGTGTTATACCTAGACAATAAAAAAGACATTTTTTATATTAAATTTCTGAATAACCTTAGTTAAGGTACTCTACTTAAAAAATAAGTTAATTTGCTCAATTCTTTTGCATGGTTCTTAATATTTTGAAAAGTTTGCTAAATAAAAGCACGCTTTTCCTATAGTAGTCTACTGGTTTTAAATTTGGTAGTATTAATCTGACATCAAATTATTTCTGCAGTACATATATTACTTCAAAGTCACAGCTCAGAAAACTTGGGCTAGGGCCTCAACAATCTTAAATCCGGCACTGGGTGTGGGTTGGTAATACTAAATACGTATTTCATTTATCAGCAGAATTCCAGTTAATCAATTCGTGCCACTTAAGCTGAGTGCAATCGCAATCGAAAAAGACCTCATCTTGTTATGAAACAACTTAACTCAGTTCTTATGATGTCGGCCGCCTTAACTGCACTACACTGACTGGCGGAAATTGTTTACCGAAAACCGAATCTTAAAAAAGAAACTGATTATCGGTGAATGGGTTTTGTGATGGTAATGTTTACAATGTACTCGACTCATTGTGTTTGTGCACTTAAGATTACACACACTAATGTAATTTTATTGAATTCAGTAGTGTAGAGTGTTTGTTGTGTGACCGAGATAAGGTCACTTTACACCGCTCGTCCAGCCACCCCGTGGATAGAATGGGTGAATGTTCGCGAAAGATCGCTCGCCGGCTTGTCATATGAGACAGCTCACATCGACGTCCATCCATCTAACACACGTCCAGTGTAGGGAGGATGTTTTGAAATCGCTCGAATGGCGATTATTTGCCAACGTCCGTTTGAACGTTTTGTTCTGCGCATGCGCACGGCAACTCAACAGCTGCTAGACGTGGTCGTTCTCACTTTTGCATTGTTTGTACTCATCTTTGATCGTGGTTTCCTGGCTGTGGAGCAGCTTATAGAAGAAGTGGAAATACGCGCTGTGCTCCGGGACAGTCGATCCCCTACGTACCGGGGTGTCACTTTGTAGGAGAAGGCTTGGAACGAGATTGGGCAATACGCGCTGTGCTGCGGGACAGTCGATCCCCTACGTACCGGGGTGTCACTTTGTAGGAGAACGCTTTGGACGAGATTGTAGCCACTGAAGGCCAAAACTTCATTAAACTGCTCTTTGCTAAGTCTGAAATATGTTCTGAATTTATCTTCGTCTAATTGTAAATCTTCCATCAAATGATGGTACTCGCCGAATTCTCTTCTTTTTTTGTGGATTGGGCACCCAATGTGATCTGTTACTCACAGGATATAACAAAACAACATTTCGACGTCACTACTTGATGTTTCATCAATCCATGGTACACTTTTCACAAAACCACTCTGACACCAAAGCACCTGGATCGGAGGACATACTGCATACTACAGACAGCTTGGGCAGCTAAACTATGCTGACGGGAGCAGTGGCTGGCACAATATGACATCCGTGCATCCGTCGGATGGAAACTCTCGGTGTGAAATGGTATTGTATGGACGTACAGAACGTCCAATCCGTTCATTGGATGGATGGATGTGCGGTGTGAAAAGACTTTTATCAATCCATTTGTTCGTAACACTGTTATAGTAAGAACTCTTAAACGTTTACAGGCTTACGCTATACCAACAGTACATACAGCTCGCCGTTATTAACCACTATTACTTCACATCTCCATTACTTTACATTGAGCAGGAATTACTGTAGCCAACAAAGAAATGTAAAGTGGGAACTTTCCCTAGTTTTTGTGGATTTCAAAAATAATAGGTCAAAAATAAAATTAAAACAAAATCGGTATTGAGAACCATACATGACTTCCATGTTGTAAGATTTATATTTAAAATCATTTGCTTGAATTCGGTTTGATAATTTCTAAACAACAAAAATATCCCCCACCTTGTAAATCGAGTTTTACGTTCGACAAATTGAAATAAAATATTTCAATAGAAACTACTTCTTTGTTGCCCATAACGTAGTACACATATAAAAAATTGTCCCCTCCCCCTTAACTATCATTTTCATTTATAGAAAATTACCCCCTCCCTTTCAACCACCCTTTCATTTATAGATACTTCATCTACCTTTCTACAGTGGATTATTATGACCTTCTTTTCAGGATACATAATTTAACAAAATTAAGTACTTTACTCTTGTTAAAACGTAAAACGTTGAAGGTAAACTACCCCTTCCCCGTAACCGATGTTCACCAAAATCAATAGACCTTGAGTCCTCTACAACTCGAGCACATACGCAAAAAATTATTTGCTTATGTTTGATCTGCGGCAGTTATCGTTCGCCATAGAAAAAATTCTACACACGGACAGTCACACAGACACTTTTCGGAAAATGACTTTTCTTCGTACTTTGAGGGTAGTACAATGAGAATAACCCTTATCTCGAACACACGATTTTTTCGCGATCACCATTTTTTCATTTCCTTACGGAGCATGAAAGTAAATATTAGTGTGATCTTTGGTAAAAAATGAACGAGTGACACAGTGATCGGAAAGAGACTAGGGCAAAGTAAACAAACAATTAAACGTATACGCTCTACTGTTTGTAACAAAGAGGCAAGGAAAGATACTAAAATAAGGATTTACAAGACAACAGAAGGAAACAGTAACGTATTGTGCGGAAGTCTGAGAAACTACGGAACAAACAAAACAGAGACTCAGAGCTGTGGAAATGGGAGTGGGGTGACACGGCTGTGGACTTGCATTACGTGACCGCATACGAAATGAAACAATTAGAGGAGAACAGATGAAGTGTAGGCACGGTACATCAATAACTGAAACGGCAGAAGCAAAAACCCTACGGTGGTACGGTCACGTGCAAAGGATGAAGGAGGAAAGATGGCCAGAAAAGTGTTAAAGTGGACACGTTTAGAACGAAGGAGAAGAAGAGAGTTAAAAAACTTGAGAAAGACCAGTCAGCCACGAGAAAAATGAATATCCGAGAAGGAGATTGGGAAGGTAACGACTTTTGGAGGCTACGATGTGAAAACAACTTTAATGTTGTTGATTTCGCAAATACATAATGTCTAAAAATGTATTTTAAAAAAAGTAGTTAACGACAAAAGTAACAACGAGCAAGTCCTTCCTATAATGTGATGTTTCATATGAAGTTGACGCGAGGATCGAGAGAAAGTTAATCAAGTTTCCTGAGTTATTAAAAAAATTTCAGAAAAAAGACAAGAAGCGAAACGCAGGGAAAATTTTATAATGCTCCACCGACCCTCTTATGTGGTTTGGGAACATGGATATTAACGGGAAAAATTATAAACCGGACATCTCAGATATGGGTAACGGTGTGTGAGGACAGGTAAGTGTATACTCTCTTACCCTGACAAGAACAGAATTAAGTAGGCCTATATTCTCTGTCAACGATTAAACCGACAAAAACGGACCAATTTTGGTGGACAATATAAGCAGAATTGAGGGGGGACGACTCCGTAAGCGGATTTTAAATTATAAACATGAAGGTAAAGGACCCCAAAGTACAGGAGACGGTGGGTAATGCCTAACGGTCACATTAATCGATGTAGGGTTATATCCCTCCAAGTGGTAAGTGGCGGGAAACAACTACAGGTGGCTAACACCGCTCTGGAGGCCGAGTGACGGCTGTCCCTCCTCTACATGTCACCAAGTAGAGGTTAGGGCACTCTCCTCTAGCTCTTGCGGAAAGAAATTGCCCCTAAAGGGGATGATACATTGTTGGTCTACGGCGTAGGATGTGGAAGGCTACGAGAAATCGTCACATTAAAGATCCTTATTTATATCTAGAACAGTAAAAGCTGGTCTCTTTAAACCGGTAAGACAGCCAGTTTGTAGGAGACAACCCAGACAGAAAATCGGGTTACACGTTAAACCTGAAGGTGGCAGCTCCACCATCGCCTCACCCTTCTATACTCTAGTAAAATCCACAGGGGACATATTAATTATAGATTCTAACCTAAGAAATATCTCGTATTGAAATATCTGAGTTCATAAGAAATAACATTCACGTCAGTCGTATTGAAGCGGTCGTAATGATATTTCTCAGGCACGTGGGAGGTATATTCTTCAAGATCAAAGAAGAAATGAGATATACGGTAAGAGTTGAATATTATGAGTATACTGATAGAATTGTCCAATGTCGGCTAAAATTTTTGGAATATCTTAACCGAATCCCCAAACAACTACTCTGAATTACAAAACGAAAGGTCGGAGAGGTGTGGGACCCCGGAAGAGTGACCGTCTCTAGTCTATCTGCTTAGGACCGGAACAAGCCAAGGATGTTTGGTTTAATCTTTGTTGAAGATGACGAAGAAAATGGATATAGGCCTAATAGGAAACGTACCCATACGGCATGCGGAACTAGTAGAAGAAAAAGTGCAGAGATATAAGGATAGTTGGTAAGAACACCTGATAAGATTGCACGTGAACCGCGTATCTAAATTGTCGCGTCATTGAAAGCCTGAGGAATATTGTGACGTGTGACGTCATTGAAACTCTGGTAAACTGGAACAGGTCAAACGACCTAGAAATGACGAAATGACGATGATAAAACAATTTTTTTCATTTTTATGCTACACGTGGATTGTTTCCGACAACTGTCAGACAGCCATTTTAATTATTACCGTACAGTTATCTGGGTATAAATTTGTTAAATCGAATCTGCAAAGACTCTGGATTACAAATATCCACACTTAAGACCAAGATGGTGACTTTTCGTGGAACTGATGCCGTATGGGCAAAAATTGTTATAGATGGTACTGTCCTGGAAGAAGTCAACAATTTAGAATATCTGCGCTACAGTGTGTCTTATAATACAAGCAACGACGTTGTGAATAATTTGCTTAAGTTCAACCTTATGTGCGGGACCATCAGGCGAACTCTTAAGTCAGCAAGTAAAGAAACATGCCTAAATTTCTACAAGGTGATGGCCCTTCCCACACATCTTTATGGGTCTGAGAATTGGACTTTAACGAAGGCCAGGCCAGTCGTATCCAAGCGGCTGAAATGGGATTTTTCAGCCACGTGGAGGGTATACTCTCATGATCATAGAAGAAACACAGACATACAGCAGGAACTGAATATTATGAGTATACTCGACAGGATTGGCCAGTTTGGGCTGCATCGGAGGGAACATCTTTGCCGAATGGATGGTTCCCAAACAATTACTCTGTGTTACAAGACGAAAGGACGGAGAGGTGTGAGACGTCTGAAGAGTGCCCATCTTGGTTTAATCCTTGTTGAAGATGAAGAAAATGTATAGTATAATAGGAAACGTAAGCATACGGCACGTGCAACCAGTAGAAGAAAAGGTGCAGAGAATAAGGAGAGTTAGTAAGAACACATAAGATAAGATTGCATGTGAACCGCAAATCTAAAACGTCGCGTCATTGTAAGCCTGAGGATATTGTGACGTGTGACGTCATTGAAACTCTGGTAAAGTGGAACAGGTCCAACGACCTAGAACACGAAATGACTGTGATAAAATTTTTTTACACGTGGACTCTTTCCGACAACCTGTCACGCAAACATTCTAATTATAACCGTACAGTTATCGAAAAATGGCAGACATCTATTAATTCATAAGAAAAAACTTATTGAGAAAAGGCTAGTGAAATGAGATTTTTACGATCAGTACTAGGAGTATCACTGAGGGACCGGGTAAGAAATGATGATATGAGGAACATTCTTGAAATATACAACCTAAATAAAATGATAAAGCAATACAAACAGGATTGGACAGACCATGTTGAAAGGAGACATAAGAACCAAAACAAATTTTGCTTTATAATCCAAAAGGACGGCGGAATATTGGAAACTAAAGAAAAGATAGACTGACCTGGAGTGCGCAACGGATTGTAAGGTCCACAGCCAGAAGAAGAAGAAGAATAAGAAGATCTTATTTTCCCGCGGACCCGTCACTTTCACACACTCACAAGAGTAAGTACTCACCTCGATTCTCTCTGCACGCCTTGCAAAACCGACAACGATCATTCCTTGTTTCACCAGTTCCTGCGCGATCACGGCTCCGATACCCGAGCTGGCTCCGGTAACGAGAGCCACACGTCCTTCCCAGCGCTGCATTTCGATACAACTTTACTGCTCAATTACAACAAAATTAGACGATGAGTGTATATGTGAAGTAATGCTATTTGTTTCCTGTTATCAAGTTTTTTTAGATAACACTCTACGCGCACAGATAATGACGGCCTGCGAGAATGGCATTGAATTTTTTTTTGGGAGTGAGGTCCACTTGTATATGTGAGTGCGCGTGCGTGCGTATGCGCCCTCTCTACACAATGACAATATAATGATGAGCTGATACGGTATTTAGCCGTTACCTCACACAGCAAGGCCAAACTTTGTAATTGAAATACCCGGATGCCTCAACGGTGCGCGCGCGCGCGTGGACACGTGTCGCACATACCGCACCGTCATGATTGACACAACTTGCTTGTTTTGGTGAATTCACTAAAACGTTTTAAAAAATCATCATTACTTTGTAGTTTTTTGAAGAACTACGAGAAGAAGGCTCTGGTCACCGCGGGCCCGCAACTCCACATCGTTAGTCTCGGCCGTGTTGTCATATTACTTCCATGTTTCATAAGGAAATGGAAGTATGGTGATGGCAAAAAAAATTGTGTTCGAGATAATTGCAGAATCTGATTGTACTACCCTCAAAACATGAAAAAAAGTCATTTTTCGAAAAGTGTCTGTGTGTGTGTCTGTCTGTGTCTATCGGTGTGTCTCTGTCTATAATTTTTTTTCTATGGCAAACGATAAGAGCCGCAAATTGAAACAGAATCAAATAATGTTTCGCATACAGTCCTAAATTATAGAGGACTCAAGACCTATTGATTTTGGTGAAGATCAGTTTAGAGAAAGGGGTAGTTTACCTGCAACGTTTTATGTGATAACAAGGTTAATTTTTTCTATGACGAACGATAACTGCCGTAAATTGAAACATAATCAAATAAGTTTTTGCATATGTCCCTGAGTTGTAGAAGACTCAAAGCCTATTGATTTTGGTGAAGATCGGTTTCGGGGAAAGGGCAGTTTACCTGAAACATTTTTTGTTGTAACAAGAGTAAAGTACTTAATTTTGATAAATAAAGTATCCTGATAAGAAGATCTTAATAATCTACTGTGGAAACGTAGATGAAATATCTATAAATGAAGAGGCTAGTTGAACGGAGTGGGGGTAGTTTTCTATAAATGAAAATTATAGTTGAAGGGGGAGGGGATAATTTTTATGTATGTACTACGTTATCGGCAACAAAGTAGTAGTTTGTTGTTAAAATTCCTTCCCGGCCTGTTTGGCCGTAGTCCAATGTTTTCTGCAAAAACCAGACGTTTCGGCAGTGCCGTCGACTGCCATCATCAGTGAAAATCGAGTGCGATAACTTGTGGTGGTATACGTTAGTGACCACAGTACTGTGGTTAAGGCTGAAGCAATAAGTGGAAAGAAGTAGTCTCTATGGAAACATTTCATTTCGTAAATGATTTTAAATATAAATCTTAGAACATGGAAGTCATGTATGGTTCTCCATACCGATATTTTTAATTTTAAAATATCGGTATGGAGAACCATACATGACTTCCGTGTTCTAAGATTTATATTTAAAATCATTTACTTCAATTCGGTTTGATAATTTCTAACGAGTTAGGTGTGTTCCTTGTAAATCGAGTTTTATGTTTGACAAATTCAAATGAAATATTTCTATATAAACTGTTTCTTTGTTGCCGATAACGTAGTATACGTATAAATATCGGTATGGAGAACCATACATGACTTCCATGTTCTAAGATTTATATTTAAAATAATTTTCGAAATGAAATTTTCGATAGAAACTACTTCTTTCTTCAGCCTTAACCACAGTACTGTGGTCACTAACGTATACCACCTCACGTTAGCGCACTCGATTTTCACTGACGATGGCAGTCGATGGCACTGCCGAAACGCCTGGTTTTGCAGAAAACATTGGACCACGGCCAAACAGCCCGGGAGGAAATTTTAACAACAAACTATTTCTTTGTTGCCGATAACGTAGTACACATATAAAAAATTATCCCCTCCCCATTCAACTATCATTTTCATTTATAGAAAATTACCCCTCCCCCTTCAACTGCCCTTTTAATTTATAGATATTTCATCTACATTTCTACAGTGGATTATTATGGCCTTCTTTTTAGGATACTTTATTTATCAAAATTGAGTACTTTACTCTTGTTAAAACATAAAACGTTGCAGGTAAACTACTCCTTTCTCTTAACCGATCTTCACCAAAATCAATAGGCCTTGAGTCCTCTACAAGTTAGGTAAATATGCAAAACATTATTTGATTCTGTTTGAATTTGCGGTAGTTATCGTTCGCCATAAAAAAATTCTACAGTCACACCCACACAGACACTTTTCGGAAAATGACTTTTCTTCATTCTTTGAGGGTATCAGAACAGCTCTTATCTCGAACACGAATTTTTTCGCCATCACCTTTCTTCCATTTCCTTACGGAACATGGAAGTAAAACAGTCAATTCAATTGTACATTTTGCTTTGGAATTCTTTGCAGCAGAACGAATTGACACGAAACCGTTTGTAATATCTTCTACATAGTGCCTAGATAATGGTTAAACAAACAGTTTTAGGTGCTTGTCCTCAGGGGGTTGCTCCCATACCTTTTCAAAGAGTGACAAGTAAAAAATATAAATAAACCTTGAAATCGATAGGTTATGAAATTTTAAGAAAGACAGTTTGCATACTTTTTTTCTAAAAGCCAATGGTTTTTGAGTTATTTGGATTTAAAAATTGTGATATTAACCTTCTAAAATCTTTACCTCGTGACAGTGTTTATTAAATAATTCGAAAAATATTGAATCTATTAACAAAATAATAGGGCTTCAAAATAAAGTTTATTGCACTCGAAACGAGTTGAGATTTTTAAAATTCCTGCTGATTCATTACGTTTGCAAGTATGATTGTTCAAAAATAGTGCTTCGTTTTCATTTCCACCGAAAATAATTTTCGATAACTCGTGACTCAAGCTTTGAAGAAAAATGACCTAAAGAGAAAGTCATGAATTTACTTTTGAAATTAATTTCACTTTATCATAATGTCAACGCAAATAACAACGTTGTAATAAAAAAATTGTTTGTATTTTTATTTTTTCGGAAACGTTTTGAAATATTACTGATGTAATTTACCACTACGTAAAAATCTGAAAAGTCCCTGTTGCATATAATTAATTAATATCGTTAGTCTCAGTATACTAAAATGTCTTATGATTTTTCAAGTTGTTCGTTTTGATACTGTTAGATTTTGAATTTGAGATAATTTTAGTGATTTCATCGACCAACATGACATTTCACAAGATATGACTGTTTAAAAATGGCGCTTAAAATTGTTTACCCCAAAAACAACATTTTACTTTAAATAACTCAAAAACCAAACATTTAATGAAAACAGTACTCATACATTAGATTAAATATATTTATATTTTCCTTCTAATAAAGTCTGTTCTATTACAATATTAGTAAAAATAACGAAGTTATAGCAAAAAAACCATGTGCGTTTTCCATACTTCTTTTGAAAAATTAGAAATTTTCCTGCTGTAATA
Source organism: Magicicada septendecula (assembly GCA_034769895.1). Classification (NCBI taxonomy): domain Eukaryota; kingdom Metazoa; phylum Arthropoda; class Insecta; order Hemiptera; family Cicadidae; genus Magicicada; species Magicicada septendecula. Next base: position 388,233,734 of record CM068372.1, read on the forward strand.
TGTTATTAAATAAAAACTGAGAAAAAATCTTAACAGGTGCAGTTAACTTACATTATTTTGACGAGCCTTATATTTTTAATATTTTTATCTTTCTCTTTCCCAAACACACTTCCTCTTTACAGGGTTGTCTTTGTCATGACTCCTCTAGTCTAATATCATAATTGTTTGAAACATCGTCTTTATACAGATAAACTAGCCGGTTCTTAACTTAAAACCGGAGAAATGAGTAGATTTTATTGCTGGATTTTACTCAGAAAATAATGTACTTTAACACAAACTATAAGTTGCTTAAAAACATTCTTTGACTTTGGCTTGGTCGTGTGGCTTTCAAATATCAGGGGACAAGACTAAAACAATGGCATTCAGAGGGAAGCAACCAGTAAGAACTAAGATAGTTATATATAGAAAGAATATGGAACAAGTCCGTTGTTTTTGAAGGCGCCGCATCTCCTCACACATTTATCATTTTGCTGTAAATTTCCATTGGCGTTAGACCTTTTTTAAAAAGAATCACAACACGGTGTTTGATTTTTTGTCCATTTTTCAAAACACTCGCGACACGTAAATTTGGAACAGCTGATAAAAATACAGTATGGATAAACATACATGACTTCCAAGTTCTAAGATTTATATTTAAAATTATTCTCGAAATGAAATATTTCCATAGAAACTACTACTTTCTACTTCTTTCTTTAGCATTAACCACAGTACTGTGATCACTAACGTATACCTTAGTCATCATGTTAGCCCACTCAATTTTCACTGATGATGGCAGTTGATGGCACTGCGTTGTAGGTAAACTACTCCTTCCCCTTAACCGATCTTCACCAAAATCAATAGACCATGAGTCCTCTACAATCAGGCACATATGCAAAATAGTATTTGATTTTGTTTGAATTTACGGCAGTTATCGTTCGCCATAGAAAAAAAGTCTACACACACACACACACACACACACACACACACACACACACACACACACACACACACACACACACACACACACACACACATTTCTGAAAATCACTTTTCTTCATGTTTTGAGGGTAGTACAATCAAAATCAGCCCGTATCTCGAACACTAGTTTTTTAGCGATCACCATACTTTCATTTCCTTACGAAACATGGAAGTAAAAATGAATAAATTGACAGACGAATTTGGAAATTATAGGCCTGACAGTCATTATTGAACCTGAAGTTGCGTCGACCTAATGCATGAATTACCCCAACTTGCAAGTAAGTATAGCTAAGTTATCTATTGAGAAGACGGGGGAGACAACGCTATAACAGTTCACTGTCTCGATTGTATATTATCTCCCTCTCTGTCACACACGTTTCCGTTGCTCTCGCTATAGTCTTGTTGCAGCCGAAGTTCACATGAACACTGCACAAGACAGTTGTGCGCAAGTGTGAAAATTTTGTTAGCCTCGCAACTAATAAGTGCCTTCATACTAATAGCCTAGACGACTTTGAAAGTACTGTAATTTAAATAATTTTCTGAAGCAACAGTGAAACAGGCTGTAATTTTAAGAATATCTAATACCCTCCCCTTTGAGATCGCTCTAAAGAGATAGAATACTTCTGGTATCGTTAAACAGACAAGACTCCACACACATGCATAATAACCACATCATCTTCAAAGCCACTTTTTATGTTTTTGAAGGTCACAGATTACCAGGATATTTTTTATTTTGTGTAGGTCATCGTCAGATTGTACGTACTTGCATTCGGTGATTGATTACAGCGCTGACGGAATGTACTGAGATAACTTGATTAAATGCGGTTTGATACGAGAAGAGTTGAATTGCACCGTGAAGCGCTTTTGCTAACAATGTGTGTGTGTGTGTGTGGGGGGGGGGGTTCTACACTGTACATCTCTAAGCCTTTGTTCATTTTCTATCGTTAGGTTCCTAACTGGCGTTTCCTACCTGAAATGTGAATCTTACAACACACGAACGATTTTAGTTTTACAGTTTAACTATACATGTCGCTCCGGGAACTTTTCAACTGATCCACGTCACGTACATACCACCACCCTGTATGTGTGCCCCGTGCCAATAGTGTCCGTGAATGTGCGTTTGATCGAATATTCCGGGTGGTTAAGTATATATAGTATTGTGGGCCCTCTGTGCTCTGTGTGTCCAGAATTTTGTGTAACAGAATAAACATTGACCTGAGGAAGAAACTGGTAAAGTGATTCTGCAGTTATTAAAATTATTATTCGGGCTGGGCGTGGTCTTCCAAATTCTTCATGGTGCCGATAGGTGTTAATCGCTCGATCAGACGTTTCGGCCTCACCTCTGGAGGCCATCGTCAGTCAGTGTAAGTGCTGACTGGTTGTACGTGGTGGTTGTACTGACCTACATCTTGTCAGAGTTTTGAAGTCCTTACACTGAAACAGGCGTCCAGAGGTGAGGCCGAAACGTCTGATCAAGCGATTAACACTATCGGCACCATGAAGAATTTGGAAGACCGCGCCCTTATAGCCCGAATAATAATTTTAATAATTATGACTCCGGCTGTGAAAGCCTAAGAAACATATTGATTGTACAGTGCTTTACTTTGTTGACCAGTGACGTGGACAGCCGACGAAAGATAATACAAATGGAATCGATGCGCACTGAAGTTACGTGTAAGACGTACGGATCAGGTGTTAAACAGAACAAGGTGGGTGTAACACTTCTGAATGGTAGAAAGTGGGAAAAACTAAAAGGTGGATAGAACGTGTCTTAAAGTTGAGAAAATTCTATGGTGACAAGATACACTTTGATCTTCGCCGGAAGGCAGAGAAGGTCTCCACTAACGCGTCCAAGACCACAGCTGTATGCTTCTCCTGACGCAGAAATCTTTTTCACAGACTCTACACAGGCGATACTCGACTCCCCCGGTCTCCTGGTGTCAAGTATCCAGAGCTTGACCTCGACAGACGTCTCACCTGGTTGGGGCCGAAGGCCCACAGAACCCACCACCGCCCCTCGGACTCGCAAGTCACAAAAACTTATTACCCAAGGCTTCTGTCTCCGGCTATTCCCTAATAAATGCTGCTCCTGGAGAAAGTTCATCAGTGTCGTGCCTCCAACCATCTTTTCTACCCCTAACATTAGGGTAGACGAACCTATTCCTATTATTCTTGATGGTCAAGTAAGCCCCTTCCCTCTTTTGCTCATCCAACTTTACGGGAAACTCTTGAAAATATTCTGAAGAACTCCGGATTCCACCAAACGATCTCCAATTTTCTTTCGTGAAGATGTTCGCTCCAAAATTCCACCAACTCCGACCTTTCAGAGAAAAACGCTGGGCACTCCGCCAGCACATGCCACGCAGTCTCTTCACACCGACACCACAGCACCAAGGGTCTTCAACCAGTCTAAAGGTTACCAAATTCTCTCTAAAATTCCCGTGTCCAGAAATGAACTGTGTGGCATAGTGATTGGTATTCAGTGGCAGGTCGATCCTGTCCCAGATGTTCGGGATATATTCGTAAGTAATCCTGCCTTTGGTGCTATCCAGTCATCTTCTTTGCTAGGAATCCAAAGTCTTCCATCTTCTCACTCTTTTGTGTCCAACCTTCTCATTCCTCTATCAACATCGTCTGTTAATCTGTATCTTTTCCTTCCAAAGTATATATGGGTATTGTACCAGCAATGACCAAATTTGCGTTATAAGGTATGGTGCGATGTGCCTTGTTAACAATAATAACAATCTTTCTCTGGGTCTTCAGCAGGAGTCTTCTCAATCTGAGTGTTCCCAGGGCATTGCATCTCACCTGGCAGTCTCATATTCCGAGCAAGTATCCGCGCAAAACTGCCTGCTGTCTATGTCAACTCCGACCCCCGCTCTGCAACAGTACAATGTCCCGCCGCCTAGGCCCGCGTATGTCGTATCGATGCGATGGTTACGTATGCGATTCTCCACGGGGCTACTTGGGAAAAACCCATAAGTAAAGCTACAGTCTCTGATAGACGGAGATTTGAGCTGGGCCTGTAAATCTGGTTACCTTACTTCGGAACCAGACAATCCGCACTGCCCTCGGTGTCCGTTCCCACAGATGTTACTCTGCTAACTTTTCAACTGACACTTGTAGGTATCACCCTGTGTGTGTGTTTTTTTAATTTTCTAACGTGCCTCGTTACAGTTATATCTGTCAATTTGCGTGTGACCGAGTTGTATTGTAGGTCGTTTGTGCTCTGTGTGTCTAGAATAGTGAGTAATAGAATAACGTTTGATTTGGGAAAGAAACTAGTCAAGTGTTTTTGCAGTGGTTTGCTTTGTCGGCCACCCGAATGACAGTTGACGAAAAGTTATACAAACGGAATCGAAGTACGTATAAAATAGATGGTATCCACGGTATCAAGTTGGGTATAACACTTCAGGATGTTAAAAAAGTGAGGAAAACGGGAAAAGTGGATAGAACGTGTCTTGAAGGTGAGATATCCTAGTGATAAGAAACTCTTTGACCAAGAAGGTCTCCATTAACGCGTCGAAGAACACAGCTGTAGTCTTTTTCAGACGCAGAGAGCTTAGTTTTAGTTTAGTTTTTGAAAAATGTTTGTATAAAGCCCCAAGATCCGCCCTTAACTGGAAGTTTTTCCATAGCCCCGTATTGTGTCCCTCCTATCCACGAAATCAAATTCTGGGGGGGAGGAATTCCACCATTAAACCTTTGGGAGGATGGGTACCTCTGACCATACAGACGCTTTACAGGAAGTTCTACCGCTGCTGTCCCCGTTTCAAAGGTAACCACCTTATCAGCGACCTCGGTCAGAATCCATCCGTGCCAGGCGAATCTTGGACACGTCCTCGGCCGGCGAACGTTCAGCATGAATTATACTTTGTCCAATTGAAACCGCTCGAACGGTAGCAGGCCACATCTAAACTCTACGAGATTATCGTCGCCCCCCCCCCCCCGGCGGTGGGAGCTCATTTGAAGCTGCGTAATTGCGGGCGATGGGCCTGCGAGTCAGCTTGCGCACCCCTGGTATTGAGTTAATATATAAATGTCAAGTATCGTCCAATGGAAATTTTATTATCTTCTTATACATAACGTTACTGCAATATTTGTGTAGTACTGACATTTGTGTTTTGTTTATCTTAAAAGACGCTTAATAGCCTTGGTTACGTAAATTGGAATACACAACTTGTGGTGTGATATATATGTGTGTGTATTGCTAATACAGTTTACGTGACAGAACACCGATTGCAAGGAATAATTACTCAACACGGTTTTGTTACACAAAATAGAAAGAGGGCCGTAAGTTCCCTCGCACTACAAATCATCTTAGTTTAGTAGCGATTATAAATTAATAAACGATAAAAGTGTTTTGTGAGGTTTGGTCATTAATTACACACAATTTTAAAACGTTCGTGTAGAAGTTTCGACAAAATGTATTGCTATGATCAGAATCTGCACGGCGATACACAAAAAATACACTCATCATGTGTGGTTTAGTGTGACTATGCGTATATTTGTTACATAAATTATAATATTCATGTTGTTGAATAATATAAGTTACATAAGTACATAAGTTATAATATACATGAATTGTTGTTCTCACTTGATAATTATAATATTTCCACTTTATTATAAAGTATATGTGAAAATTACAGGGACATAACTTTGCTGAGTATTCCCTATAAGATTTTTACTGAAACGTTGAATGGGAGGATAAAAAAGTATGCAGAAAGCGTTCTTGGAGGATATCAGAGTGGTTTTCGGCCTGACAGAAGAACGGCCGATCAACTATTTGTCATTAGACAGATGATTGCAAAATTCTATGAACATGATGTAGATCTACATTTCCTGTTTATTGATTTTAAGCAGGCCTTTGATAGTGTAAATCGGGAATAATTGTTTAAAGTACTGAGGAAAGTTGGTACCAAACTTTAGCACCAAACTAATCCGATTAATTAAAATGACAATAAAGGACACAAAAGCAAAAGTAAAGATATATAACAAAATAATGAACCAAGGAGACAGCTTCTCTGCGGTTCTGTTCAACACAGCTCTACATAGAGCAGTAAATAAAATTGATAAAAGGGGCACAATATTCACGAGATCTTCTCAAATATGTGCATATGCAGATGGCATTGCAATAGTAGTTGAAACGTTGCTAGCTTCAAACACATGTATGTATTAATGGAAGGAAAAACAATGAAAATTGGTCTTGTGGTAAATGAAAACAAGTCAAAATACATGTCCGAGCAGAGACCAGAAGGGCTCCTAGAGTTTTCATTGTGAATGGGAAATGTTTCAAAGGAGTGTCCTGCTTTAGTTATCTAGGTGCCTTGGTATCAAATAATAATAACATTAGGATGAGTTTAAGGGAAAGGCTACAGGTAGAAAATAGAGCCTACTTTAGAAATATTAACATATTTAAAAACAATCTTGTTACAAGAGGTGTAAAACGTAAAGTATATTATTCTCTGGTGCGACCAGTTGTTACGTACGGATCTGAGGTGCGGACTTTGACAGAGAATGACAAAACTGCTTTAAAATCATTTGAGCTCAAAACATTGCGTAAAATTTATGGCCCAGCAAGAGAAGAAGGCAGCTGGAGAATACGCAATAACAATGAACTACAGGTTCTCGTGCATGGAAAAGACATAGTGAAATTCATCAAATCACAGAGGTTGCGTTGGCTGGGACGTGAGGAAAGAATGTCTAAAAAATGCTGAAGGGAAGATTATATACTACTAGACGCAGAGGCAGGCCAAGGATGAGATAGTTGGATAGCGTAATAAAAGATCTTGCTAGGATGTGAATCAGATGGTGGAGAGGAAGGGCGGAGGACAGGGAAGCATGAAGGAGTATTGTTGAGGAGACTAAAGCCCACCAAAGGTTGTGACGCCAGAGATTATAAGATTTGAAAAGTTGATGAATATAAGAATATACTAGGAGGGAACACAGTCGTGTAGCGTTTCCACGGTCAACAAATGGAGCTTTTACAAGATCATTTGCATTCTGTGCACCCAACCTTTTGTGTATAATAAAATTACGAACTTGATTATGTAAATAATTTATTTGCGTTTTGAAACATGTGAGAAATTGGTTGTTGTTTTTGGATAATCTCCAGGTTATTTTAGGAAGACTTTTTTTGAAATGTTTGCATCATTTATTTTTTGCTAAGTTATTATTATTACTCATTAATATAAATTTGGTAATAGTGCTTACAATTTAATTTTAAATTGATCTAATTTACTCAAGGTAAATACAGGTAAATATCAAGGTAAGGTCTCAAGGTAATTTAGGGAAATGGAAAATAACTGTAGTGGGGTTCTTTAATTTACTATATTAAGGATTTTTAATTTAGCTGAATATTTTATTGGTGTTTAAATTATTTTCTTTTAAGTGAACAGCTGCCACGTGTGGTAAAGCTAGAAGATAACCTCCACACAGCCTTGATAAGTGGTACGTATCTGTAGTACATGTGTTGTATTAGAATTTAATTTATTTAAATGTAAAAACAGTCGATAGTACCGTATTGTTTATACCGTATGTAATAATTGGAAATGATTGTCAATTTTTGTTGGATTGTTCTATGTACTATGGAAATAAAAATTTCTATTCTATTATAACATGTTCTTTGCATAAAAAAGGGAACTTTATACTAAAGGTCTCATATTTGTGTGCTCCACTGAGTAGTCGGAACGCAGGAATTCGTTAAGCATTATTAAGAAAACTTTAACTTTATTTTATTAATTTCCAAATATTACAATTCTTTTTCTTTCTACAGTTATTTATAAGCCTTATTTTATCACACGCAACTCTCTTAAAAATTCGCCCACGTTAAGTGATTATGGAATTTCGCTAAAATTTTTAATAGCTCTGGGGAGTGGTTGATCCCCGTAGTTACGACATTGGTCCTAATGCTGCGAACCAAAATGTAAAAACTTCAGGAAGCCAGAAACAATTTTTGTTTGAATAAGTTTAGTCTCAACTCTCGGTAAACAGAATATAAGCGATTCCAGTCGTCCAGTTGTCCATGAAAGGTTCCATTCAAAACAGTTTTTTACAACAAGTTGTGTTGAACAATCACTGCGAACGATCGCCGCAGTCTTTTGTTGGCAAATTTGTGTAAGAGCGCATAACATATTGTGCTAATATATGGAGACAAGTAATAACATTTGCTGGTATCGGGATTTTTGCTTTTAAGCAGGAATTTTAAACAGTAATGTTGTTTTTCTCCACAATGTGTCCCAGTATTACAACGTCTGTATCTTCGCAAGGCGTTATGGTCAGCTCGGGAATCTGGAAACAAAAATCGTCAACATCATAATCATGGTCATCGTGAAAGTCACCATCATCGTTATCATCATGTCTTTAAAACGTCACCATTATTGATATTGGAATCCAGATGTCAGACTTTTGTTATCACAGGAAAAAATATAAGGAGCGACGTTTCGACCAGCCGAACAATTGGCAGCCGTCTTCAGTGTTATTGTAAGCTAATACACGATAAACTAGTTGTACTGTAATAATACATAAATAACGCGTGATATGAGCAATAGGCCTACATACGTAATACTGTATCAACGAGCAAAACGCAGTCAGAAAGTAACAAACATTCATACAGTATACGATAAAAAGGTTAAGTAATAGAAATAAATAATTACTAGCGTTAATAAAGTTCGACAAAGGTGTGGCAAGTCCCTGTATTGTCCAATGGGTGTGAATTATGCACGACAACAAACAAATAAGAATGTAAAATACAGAGCTTACAATGGTGTTCTTAAGACGACTTAAAAGGTTTTTCTAAATGTGACCGTATAAAGTATGAGCCCACAAGAGAAGAATTACAAGTTTTTAACTTGAAAACGAAAAAATAAAAGTTTTAAACAACGGTGGATAGAACGCTTAGAAAGAATGTCGGAATCCAGACTAGCCATAGCCATAAATATAAACCTATAGGACATAGGCGTGTTGGTTTCCATCATCATCTTTACAACACGGCATCATCATCTGTTCCGCCTTCAGAGATCCTCCAGCCATCTCTTCCTGGCGGGGTCTACCTACACACCTGCGTCCTATAGGTTTACTTCTCCGTCCGGCCGTGATCTTTGACAGTTCTGAATAAATTTATTTCCCCTTACCAGCCTATAGATGGGTAAGTCATGTGCCTCTTTACGGGCTACGACTTCCCGTAATTCTTATTCAGTGTTGTCTTCCCCTAGCCTTTGATGCCCCAACACCCAACTGAAAAGCAGCAGCAAAATATAATGCTATAACAATAGGACGCGGTATTACACCCGAGTAAATCCAACTAGATTCCCGCCTGCAATGTTCCAAAGATAAGCCGGCCCAAGATCTTTTCCCTTACGCGTTAACTCGGTACCGGTGGGTACTGCTGCCCACCACCAGGAATATTTATCGACCTTCCGGTTTAGATCCGTACTCTTCTGCATCAACAGGGTCACCTGTTGTAGAATGTGGCACTTAGCCACGCAGTACGGTCATGGGTGGGGGAGAGGATGAGGGCTCCTCTGACAGCTAACGTCACTTCATTCAACCCTGGGAACTTGTGAGGACCAGTGCTCAGTCAACTCTGTACAAGGCACCACCCTCGACAAATTCCTTCGACCCCATCAACAAATGATTCATATTAAAATAGATTCTGATGTTCGTTCCACCCAATTCGTAAATCTCTCCGCCTCAAAAATATCATTTCATTGGCTTCCAATTGGCTTGGCTTTTTAGTTTCTTTAGCAAGATGGAGTTTTCAGTTCCAAATATTAATGTGGGTAGTTAAACTCGTAGCGTGTCTTCTTCTGAGATTTTCTTCTCACCCAAAACAACATTAGAAATCTCGTGATATATTGGGTTTCTTTTTTTTGTGCGATAGTTTGTTTCCTCATTAGTCTTTCAAATTTCTTTCTTCAAAATGTGTGATAGAAAATAAATAAAAGTCTGTCACACAACTTTCCTCTGTATTCTAGTCTTCAGGCTCCACAATACTACAATCTGAAACAGAACTATCACTGTTGCACACCACTATAAAAAAATTATTCCGATTAGCGCTTTCAAGCTTCTCAGCTCATCGTCAGATTGTAAATAACAACAAAGAGGATAACACCAAACCCTTCACACCCCCACCCGCCCCACTGTCCACACACAACCCACCAAACAAGCTATAATTCAAACGTCCCTTCCTAACCTCCGAGCCTTGTCACCCCTGTCTGTACAGTTACATATTTTTCTAGCACATTCCTTGTGTTTGTGTGTGTGTGTGTGTGTGTGTGTGTGTGTGTGTGTGTGTGTGTGTGTGTGTGTGTACATTCTTTTTAAAACCTAACCTTGTAACGCCTTTCTCATTCACACTTGTGGGCGCGGTCACTCACCCTTATTTCAAAAACATCCATATAGGCCAATGCAATTTAATTCTTAATGTTTTCTATCCGTCCTCTATCTTTTACTTTTTAATTATATTATAAAATATTTCTTCATTATCAAATTTAGTTTTAGTATTCATTAAATTGTCTAACCCTTTTTCTCTTTCTTTCAATATTTCTAATTCCTCCCTAAGCTTCCTTTCAACTGTGTTACTTAGTACTTTTCAAATTTCATAGTCTTCCAAAGGATTAACAAACTTGTGGTTCTCTTCTATAAAATATCTTGCATATATAATGAATTCGTTGTTCTATTACCTTCTCCACGTTTGTGGTCAGACAACCTGCATACGAATTTCCGTCCTGTCTCACCTAGGTACACTTTGTTGCAGTCTTTACATTTTAATTTATAAATTCCGCTTCTCTGTAATACTGGGATTTTTTCTATATTCTTGTTCCTTATCTTATCAAATACCGTTTCACATTTTTTAATAACTGTATCTACTCCGTATTTATTAAAACATTCTATAATATTTCTAGTATGTGATCCTATGTATGTTAATGACCCTGCATAATTCTTTACTTCTGGTTCTATTTTAGCTTTTTGTATGTTAATACTTTTCATAACTTTATCCACTATGTTGGTGTTATAGTCATTATTCCTTACAATTCCCTTTATCGTTTTTAACTCCCTATCTTTTGTTTCTGTCTCTTTTAAACACTTCTGAGCTCTATAACAAAATGAATTGATTGCCGCCATGTTATATCTATAAGGGTGGTAAGACTCTCTTGGTATAACTATATCTCTTTGTTTAAAAGAGACAGAAACAAAAGATAGGGAGTTAAAAACGATAAAGGGAATTGTCTGCTCTTCAAACTGAAAAATACACTATTCTCCAACTAATACCTTTTGCTGAAGTCGTCGTACCTATGTAACAGAACTTTTTCATGCAAATACAACGATTTTAAAATCCACCTACTACTCTGTTGAATCGGTCGTGGCCCAAGGCAGCTTCTTTGGACCTCTGTTCTTTCTTAACTACATCGTCAACTTACCTGAAACAAACGCCAACCACCACTGTTATATCTTTTGTCGACGATGTTGCTGTATTATCTGTTAGCAGTCTTGTTATTGTTATTGTCTTAATGATAATGTGATGTATTTATAATATACACACACTTATTGTTTACTAATGTTACCTACAATCTCAATCTTCTATTGTGGTGTATTCATTGATCACAACCTAAATGTACCATATGTTATGGTATCTTTAGGTTATGAACAATGAATACACCACAATAGAAGATTGTTATTTTCTTGTCATTTGAATTAGCAGTCTCTGTAATTCAAACTTTGTCGTATTTACTCATTGAACTGCTACTCGTCATGTTGCGGACGAGGCCTTTCAGTGTTTCCACCATTTTAAAGTCTCAAACAACGACCTAGGACTTGAAAATGGTGGAAACACTGAAAGGCCTCGTCCGGAACATGACAAGTAGCAGCAGTTCAGCAACTAATACGACAAAGTTGAAAATCTGCACAAGTCATATTTACTGCTCGATATGACCTGTAACAATTAATAACACACCTGTACCAGTCAAGACTGAAAGTAAATACTTTGAAATTCACCTCGATCAGCGACCCATCTGGCAGAAACATATTGAAATCAAAGGAACGCAGTTAAATCTCAAATTAAGTAAGATGTTCTGCCTCCACGGGCGAAAGTCTGAACTAATCATTGAATAACAAACTGCTACTACACTAAAGCATGTTAAATCTGTATGGCCCTACGGACACCAGCTATGGGGATGCGCACGCCAAACCTACAAGATTTAGGTCATATAAAGATTTAAATCGAAAGTGCTGCGAGCTTTACCAGATGGTACCCATGGTACGTCAGCAATCAGCCGCTTCACACCGACCAGAAAGTACCTCTCATAAAGGACGAAATCCAGAAGACTGCAACAAAATACAACCGTAATATAGTATACCACGAAGATACAATAATAGAACAGCTGTGCAACAACGGTCCCGAAGAGAGAAAACTCCACAGAACTTGGTCCTCAGATTTGCTAAATCCTTGAAAACACTGTTCTATGCTCTGCAGAAACATCATTGGATGTTTACCTTACAAACCTAACTGTTTTATCTGATTTACTTAATACTTTGTTATTGATGCAAGTTGTAAATTTCATATTGTTAATTTAAAAAAGCGATATGGAGAACCATGCATGATTTTCATGTTCTAATTAATTATAAAATTATTTTAATATGTAGACTTACACTCAGATCAAAACCAAATATATGATATCAGCTTGCTTTCGGTAAAAACGCTGAGAAAGATAATCAAAATACGAATTGTACCTAGTAGTTAATATTTTAATAATAAAGGCTTCATTAGATTAAATTATCTTTTATTTAAACAACGCGAAAGAAAGCGAATACCGCCCAGCGTTTGTTATCTGTGAATTTCTGAAAACGAAAAATTATGATGTTTACGTATCCGTGGTTACATAGCATGGAACGATATCAATTGTTAATATTTTATTGAAATTTTTAAGTTTTCGGCCGAATAAATTTATAACATCAATACAAAAAATTACCCCCTCCCTCTTCAACTACCCTTTTCATTTATAGATATTTCATCTACCTTTCTACAGTGGATTATTATGACCTTCTTTTCAGGATACTTCATTTATCAAAATTAAGTACTTTACTCTTGTTAAAACGTAAAATTTTGCTGGTAAACTACCCCTACCCCGTAACCGATCTTTACCAAAATCAATAGGCCTTGAGTCCTCTACAACTCGGGCACATATGCAAAAAATTATTTGATTCTGTTTGAATTTTCGGCAGTTGTCGTTCGCCAGAGAAAAAAATTCTACACACAGACACTTTTCGGAAAATGACTTTTCTTCATGTTTTGAGAGTAGTGCAATCAGAATCTGCCCTTATCTCAAACACGATCTTTTTTCACGATCACCATATTTCCATTTCTTTACGGAACATGGAAGTAAAAAAGTTACATAACACACAGGCTCTACGCAAATGTAACTGCGGACAAAAGTCGATCCGTGCGAGAGTTCTACCTCTAAGGGGAACAGCGCGTTTTTGGAGTTTGTCTTAGACGACGAGGCGATACTTACATGGACTTCCGGTCTCAGCGACAGGACGAAGACAACAGCGTCCGCGACGTCTGACGGCAGCAGCGCCGACCGCAACATCGAGTCCGGTATGTCCGCGTTGGACAACATCTCCGTGTTCACTGTTCCAGGGCTTATGCTCTGTAAACACCACAATATATAACCGCTATTAGGCCGTATAGTATATGTAGACGATATTGTAGTAAGACAACTTGTTTAACAGATGACTGCGTTGGGCTATAGACAGTAGGATCTAAACGACGGACTTTTGCCATCACAGGATAATGACAAGGAGCGACATTTCGGCCATCCAAACAATCGGCAGCCGACTACAGGCTAAGTATAGACTAATACTTGGTGAATGTCCGTACTCTATCAACGAGTGATAAACAGTAAAAAAAAAATAACAATTGTTTGCACAGTTATATGATCAAATTATTAAATAATATAATAAATAAATTTTATAATAAATATATTATATTATATTATAAATAATATAATAATAAAAAATTAAACACACTGGATAAAAATTGAGTTTATGAAATACACTGTGCAGAATGCGATGCTACTTATATCGGACAATGTGGCCGTGCTCTGAAACATTGCATTTCTGAACATAAGAAGGCGATTTTAACCAATAGAGGTTTTGTAGATCATTGCTTACAACACAATCACTTCATAGATACAGAAAACATAACACTACTCCACAACATACAAAAAGGTAAAAAAATGAATTTGTTAGAAATTATAGAAATTAAAAAAGCAATAAAAAATAACGAAAATTTAACAAATGAACAAACTGAATTCTGTGTATCCCCTTTATTAAAAGCTGTTATTTAGTTTAGTTAATTTTATATTTTGCATTCAGATTATATTTAGTTTTTACAGACACTTGATCTTCCCTCAGCTCCTGCAACCCTCCTCTCATCTTCACACCTCACACATGTTCCAATACACGCCCTAAACACATGTGTCCACCACCACACTTACATCCTCTGTGCACTCATCTCTTTGACAATGGCTTAAAAAGCGAAACAGCTGTCAGAGTTAAATAAAATCTGTGAAACGTACCAAGTGTTTATATATTTTTAAAAACCTTTGTATAAATAAATTTACTTGGAAAAACACACAGCACTCACAAACACGTTTACATTTACAAATGTTAACCAAATTCTGCGACAGGGTTGCATTAAGCCCAACCGTTAGGCCTATATAGTAAAAGTAGGCCTCGCCTAGCAGCAAACACCGCCTACAAAAGTCTAAAGCAGTATCTAAGGTACTTTTCGAATGAAACGAAGCTGGAATGCCCGGCTGTAATAGTTTACAACATAATATGTACATAATGGATTTCTGTGGCTTTAGCCGCTTGTCTGTCCACAGTTTCTAGATAGGCCTATATCCGTCGATGTACATAAACTTCTTCCAGGCCTTTAGACATCGTTGCTTCCCCCACATAAATCCCTGAAAATTCTTCAGAGTACACCTCGTCTCCGTTTCTCTGGCGGTATCCACTCCAATATTCTAGTGACATCTACGAGGGATCCGGAATTATCTAGATACAGTAAAACTTGCTTATAACGAGATTCAAGGGACCGGACAAATGTGCTCGTTAAAACCTGGTGCTCGCTACATCCGAGTTGTCGCTTCGCTAGCCTAAATTTGTATACCGTGATTATCGAACACACAGTAAAAAATTCTACTATAGAAAAGGCTTTGCACAATAAAATTTTGACATGTTTTACATTATACGTTTAAAACTCAAATTTAGACTTTAAACATTTTTTGACGCTAACATACTTTGCTGAATATTGGCGTACAGTGCATTTGCGAAATATAGTAAAAATAACTGTGCAGTAAAAACTTACCAAAGCTCAGCCGGCTATCTGGCAAAAAACGCAAAACTTTCTATGCCACATGTACAATATTTATTTTTAAATTACAAGAAAATTCACTCTAATTTATTTGTCTTTTTGTTCTTCGTTGTAAATGGAATCCTTAAAATTATATTTCGCAAGAGCAATTAATTAATCTTAAAAAAGTCATCTATTTTTGTTTGCTTAGTAATTTTGTATCTTTAGATATCAAAACATTTTTATAATATATTAAAATATTTCACGAATTCATCACTTACATTATTAGATTCACTAAACTGGATTAATGATTTTAAACGAATGTTTAAAATACTGTATTGTAACAAACGTTTTATACCTTAACAAGCCTGCAATAAAATGCTCGTTATAACTAAGTCTCTAATGCGTTCTTACTCGTTAAATTATCATCACTAAGATAAAAAACCAAACAAATCTTGTACTTTTGCTCGTTACATCCGAGTTCTCGTTATTCGCGAGTTACACTGTATATAGGATTTAAAAACAAAAAGTAGGTAACTAACCAGGCCCACAGCCGCTTCATGGCGAACAGTCACCCGGCCAAAACCACAGGACAACCCGGAGTGCATCCGAGTTCCCGGATCGGTTGTCGATGCCAGCATGGGTTTGCAGCGGGGGGGGGGCTGCAAACCCATGCTGGCATCGACCACCATGCTGGCCCCCCAACCACCAAGGACTTGATTAAGCAAAGGCAGGGCAAGCCCTGGCCCATCAACCACAGGTCGGTCACACATCGTGGGAAGGAGAGGGGAACTACCAAAGCCACGACCATACAGCGTATGGTCACACAAAAAACAAACTTCAATACTGCAACAGAAATCAAGTTTTTTATGTGTTTTACACTGGGAAACGAACGAGTGCTTGGTTTCTGCTTTTTAGTAACGAACAAAATGTGTATTTCATGGCTGATTTCGGCGGACCACAATTGTGGCGCCAGAAGAGTTTGACCCCTACCCAACCGATTCACATGGACCTGGGTAGTTATTCCAACACAAAGTTCTGAAACATTCCAATAAATAAGGGAGTTCGGCAGGAATGCTGTGTTCCCCAACCTTGTTTAATATATACATTTACGACATGCTGAAATCATGGAAATCCAGAGTGACTCAGGACTACAGCTTAACAAATCAATTTGTATGCGTTCCCTGCTACATGCGGGTGACATAGTTCTTATATAAGGAAATGAGGATGATTTACAACGATCTATGTTTCAATTACAAGAGGTGGCAGGAGAGTACTCACTGACAATTTCAGTAAGAAAGACCAAAACCATGGCCTTTAAAGATAAATATCCAGTGAGGACTATGATAGTTATAAACAACAGGACTTAAGAACAAGTGAGCCGTTTAAAATATCTCGGCTGTGCAATAAGCTATGCATCTGAATATGATATAAGAGAGAAGATAAATAAATTTAGAAATATTTGTGGTACGATTCATAGAAATCTTAGAATTAAAACAAGACACAGATCAAATTTTATAAGACAATTGCAATACCCACGTTGATTTATGCAAGTGAAGCGTTGGTCATGACAGAAAAGGAAAGTGGCAAGAGTCAGAGTGCTGAAATGCAGTTTTTACGAAATACTTTAAATTATACATTACACGTCTTTGCTGGAGACGTTTCACAAACAATGTAGCCTAAGGCGTATTTAGTATTTACCGTCACTCTGGTAGCAGACTTCTTCAGCGACAGCTCCCTGCGTAGTGACTGCGTCAGAGCAGTGACCGCGTACTTGGTGGCCGTGTACAGGGGTAGCAGATGAGTCCAGATATTGTGCCCAGTGATGCTGCAAACACAGAGAGTGCGTGTGAGATAGATAGATAGATATATAGAGAAAGAGAGAGAGAGAGAGAGAGAGAGAGAGAGAGAGAGAGAGAGCACTGCTTACGCTGTATAGAAAGTTTATTAAACTTACAAAATTAATAGCAAAACGTGAAATGTATTTATCTTCAGAACACTTACAATAAATTAAAAGTGACAAAAGCAATAGACTAATTCTAGAACAAAACATCATGCATTTTATCATCAAATCATTATCATCTTTAACAAGCATTAAATCTTTAAGAAATTAAATTGTAACAAAACATTTCGTCAATGGTTTGTTCCGGTCCTAAGCAGATAGACTAGGGCTGGCCATTTCAACGCTTCTTCGGAGACGTCCCACACCTCTCTATCCCTTTGGTTTATAATGACATAGTTGTTTGGGAATGCGGCAGTCATGTGTCAAGTGTTCGGACATACATTTGATTCGAAAGTCAAAAATTGTAGCTAGAATAAAGAATAAGAAAATCAGACAGTATAAGGAGAAAGTTGACATTGTACAAAAAGGACACGCAATGGCCACTGACAGAAATTAATACACTAAATTATCTACAGCTTGAAAACTCCTGGCTGACAGTTCGCAGATCAACAGACAACAAAGTGCCCTAACACACTTGCCCCCTCCCCCTCCCAACAGCCACGAACTGTCTGTCGGAAACAACCCCAACGGAAGTCAGACATATAATACGCTCCGTAGCCAAATCAAGATGAGTACGCCTTGAAACGTACTTCCGCGACTACAAACGAAACGTCGGCATTTTTAAAACTTGCCCCAAACCTGCCCCACACACACACACACACACACACACACACACAAGTAAGTGGCGCTTCTTATTAGGAACTTGACACACAAGTTTTTCTCCTCCATGTAGGAGGCCAGTTTAAACCAATGGTATACAAACCGGACCATTGAAACGGGACAGTGAAAGTATGATATAATTTTCCAGATACTATAATCTTCTACTCTCCATGATCATAGAAGAAACACAGATATACGCCAAAAACTGAATATTTTGAGTATACTCGACAGGATTGGCCAGTATCGGTTGAATTGGTGCAACATCTTTGCCGAATGGATGACTGCTGCATCCCCAAACAACTATGGAACTATACGTCGAGGGGACAGAGAGGTGTGGGACATCCGAGGAAGCGCTGGAGTGACTAGCTGTAATCTTTGCCTGTTTGAGACCGTAACAAACCATCCTTGATTTAATCCTTGAAGATGATGATGATGATGATTATAATCTTATAACAGACATGCAGAAGACGTCGTCACCTGTTTATGTTGACGATGTGTCCGTCGTCAAATCCGTGAGCCTTCATCGACTTGAGCACCTCCCGCGAGCAGATCGTCAGCGCCAACACGTTGGTCTCCAGCATCTGTCTCCAGTTGTCCGTGATTCCGTCTGAAACATACAAACCGTTCAATGAAAGAGTGTCCCTGCCTTTAGAACTTTATAATTTCAACAATATTTAAAAAAAAAACCAATGAATAAAACAATAGAACATTGGATAGCCATTTGTGTGAATATCAGGGTGGCTTTAGGAAGGTCAGATCCTGTCCAGAACAAATATTCACTCTGAAATCAATAATCCGTCACAGGCAACTGAATTCAAAGGAGATTGTAGTAATATTTGTTGATTTCAAAAAGGCCTTTCATTCTGTTGATAGAGAAACTATAGATAAAATAATCCGAGAATTTTGTGTTAAAAATCTAAATTGGCAAATCTAATCCGTGAAACCCTTACGGACACAGTCTCAAAAATAAAATTTATGAAAGAACTATCTCAACCGTTCAAAATAAATACAGGTGTAAGACAGGGTGATGGTTTATCCCCAATTTTTTCAACTGTGTCCTGGAGAAAGTAGCAAGAATGTGGAACGAAAAATTAAAGGACTGCAAAATATCACCAATCATGTTGGGAAGAAGGAACAAACATATTGAAATAAACTGTTTGGCATTCGCAGATGACTTTGCTGTGCTTTCTGAACATCTGACATTTGCACTAACACAAGTTAATTTTTTAGAGGACATAGCTAGTAGAACAGGCTTAAGAATTTCTGCAGGAAAAATCAAATTTCTTATGAACATTAAAAATGCGCCAAAATTCCTGCTAACAGGTCCTAATATTGGTCGAATAGAGAAGGTTAGAAAATTTAAGTACCTGGGGGAAATAATTCAAGAGAATGGTTTAGAAAATCTACAAGGATTAGAAAAAAAATCTTCCTTGGTTTAGAAAGGATTCAAAGTGGAAAGACCATATGGTATAACTAAAGATATTTACGATAAACAGTGTATATCTAAAAATTCGAAAATAAGACATTATAGTACAGTAGTGAGGAAAGAATGCCTATATGCAAGTGAATGTCTAGCATTGAATTATAATTTAGACAAACTAGAAATATTGGAAAGACGAATTATTACGAAAATATTAGGCCCACGGAAAACTTCAGAAGTTTGGAAATTAAGAAGTAATGATGAACTGTATCAAAGTATAGAAAATATATCAGAAACAGTGAGAAAAAGAAGACTATTATTTTTTGGACATTTATATAGAATGAACGACAATAGGTTGGCAAAGCAAACCTTCAAACATCTGTGGGGGAAGAAGTCAAGATCAAGTTGGATTAAAGAAGTCAAAAATGATTTAGAAAAAAATAGTATAAACGCAAAAGAAGCAAATGAAAGAGAAGTTTTTCGGACAAAGTGTTAAAAATGGAAGGAGACCAGGGTAGGAGAAAGAGAAAACGCAGGCTCAAAGTGGACTGAAGATATGAAGAGACATGGTGAAAAGATGGAAGACTATTGGAGAAAAAAAAAATAACAAGGAATAAAGAACTGAAATTGGCATGTGGTCTTCATGGTATTGGCAGATGGCCGATACAAATAGAAAAAAAAAACAGTAGAACGTTGAAATCCTCGTCACGTCTCTAGTTGACCATGGAGTTCCACATCTTCGGTTTATCGAAATTCGAAAAACAATCGCAGTTACATGTCTCTCCTGAATCTGGTGTCGGCTTTGTGGAGCGGCTGTAAGTAAGCTAAACATAAGAACAAAATTCCTGGCCATTTGTACACATGTACTGTACTAAAATGAAAACTTTGTTTTTAGTGTATAAGCCTAGATTAAAACTTCTTAAATTTTTTTTATCATAGTAAAATTCTGTAGGCCTAAATTTTACATCCTTTTAGGCTAAGTATTTATTGCAAGTAATTCCGATTAATGGAAGAACCGTAAAACTGTTTCTAAATTTTTAATCGAGAGATTCTCGAATTATCGATATCTATAAAACAAAAGTAGATATCAATACAAGGCTCACAGTAACCCTTTTGAGGGACACAAACACTCATATTTTACCGTTTGAAGGTCGAAAGGAAATACTTAATCGATAAAGAATCGTATATAACAGCAACAAGTGACATCATCGCAGTAGTCAAGGATTTTCCGTATTTAGGGAGTAAGCCGAACGATTCAAGTGACGTCATATAGCAGTTAGGTCTAAATGCCACCAACTAGGTCTAGTTCCATTTTTGTTACTTC
The DNA here is from genome assembly GCA_034769895.1 of Magicicada septendecula. Lineage (NCBI taxonomy): Eukaryota > Metazoa > Arthropoda > Insecta > Hemiptera > Cicadidae > Magicicada > Magicicada septendecula. The sequence continues at coordinate 388,254,456 of CM068372.1, forward strand.
CGATCTGATGATGAGCTGTGAAGCTTGAAAGCGCTAATCGGAATGATTTTTTTATAGTGGTGTGCGTTCGTTTACCACCACGGAAGTTGAACTCGTATGAAAACTATGTTTCTAAAACTTCACTGACGCGTTGTGACGCCGTTGCGGTATCGATACTCTCTGAACGTTTCTAAACAAAATTAAGTAACAAAAAACATTAATGAAAATTTGTTTGGAATTATTATTTCAAACTGGATATTCGCTATAAGATAGCAGGCGAAACGGACGCAGAAAAATTTCCACAAGGACGGTAAAATTATTGTCCGGGGGGGGGGCGTGGTCCTATTATAAATCCAGACGTTTCGACTGCAGCTGCGACAGTCGCCTTCAGGCGGTCTTCCGTTCTGCCCCTCCGGCGACTGACCCAGAGGAGCAGGTCCCAAAACCCACGATGGATGATTTCTTACGGGTAAACCCTGTATCCGGACTGCTTCCATTTTTGTCACCTGACGTTTCGATCCCTGGAATCTGGGACTGGGATCGTCCTCAGAAGCTGTGAGTGGCGGTTGAATGACCAAACAACCGCCACTCACAACCACCTAAAGACCTAGCGGTCATTGTTAGGTCTTTCAACCGTCACAACGATCGCAGTTCCAGGGGTCAAAACGTCAGGCTACAAAAATACTACAATGGGAGCAGTCCGAATACAGGGTATACCCGTAATTTTACTGAAGTTGACTCCGGCCGTGAGGACTATCAATAAATGTGGATAAAACCAAAATAATAAGTCAGACAAGGCGAACCCGTGAAATTTTATTATAGAAGAAGACTGTATAGAAGCAGTCAGAGGTTTCACATACGATATCTGAAGATGGAAGTAAAGAGGCAGAGATAAGGAGAAAGATAACTAACCAACAAAGTCTACTCCGAGCTGATCAACGCCTTTAAGTCAAGAGTTAAATTTACAAAACTATCATACGACCCATCCTGTGCTATGGCAGTGAAACCTGGATATTAACACAAAGAGTAATTGAACTCCTGAAATATTTGAAAGGAAGCTCCTGAGACAGATCCTGGGTCCCATATATAGATACGGGGAATGGAGTATACGCCATGATGATGAGGTATGTTGTCACTTCAACGAACCAACGGTAGAAGTGTACGTAAAACTGAGGAGGCTACAAATGGGCTGGCCGTATAGTAAGAATGGATGACAGACGAACACGTAAAAGAGTCCCTACGGGAAGTATGGATGGCAAGAGACCAAAAGGCCGTCCAAGGAAAAGATGGTAACATGCTGTCGCTGTGAATGCAAGACAGATGTTGGAAGCGCGAGGATGGAAGTCCTGATAGAGAAAGGTGGAGTGTCAGGATAGAGGAGGCTAAGGCTCGACTTCTGGGTGTAGCGCCATAGGAAGAGGAGGAGGAGAAAGTCGGCCGTGAAAGCTTTCATGTTATGATTTCCACAAGGAGTTCCGTAGTTGAGTCCACAACGGAAGCCACTCAAGAGAAGTCCACACACACGAACATTACATATTACAGTGCCTCACTTGTTATGGACTCTGGGTATAGAACTGCAGCGTTGTTGACCAGCACGTGTACCGGGGACTTGAAGTTGTCCTCGATCCAGGCGAACGCCGCTTTGATGTCCTCCTCCTTGGTTGCATCACCTTTGATAGCGTACAGTTTGCCTTTCTGTCCCGACAGCTGCTTCGCCAGCGCCTGTAAACAACGCACTTGTTACTGTTATTACAAATAAATACGTTTTTCTTCAAGTTACGACGGCTCTACAGCCAACGTTTGATAGTGTGTTGCACGTACAAAAAAAGCAAATACAATACAATATAAAATAATACAAAATTCTGCGTAATTTTTTACGTAACGATTGATCAAGTCTGAAAGATTTTTGAAAAACTGAATAAGTACCAGAAAAGACGAAAGGAACGAGACATCGTGATCGTAAAAACCTTGTTTGTTGCCGTATGAATACGAGGGCCAGCTCGCGGAGCGACATCTGTAGCTTAGCGGTAAAACTAAAAATTTTCGTGTGCTGCAAGATTTGTATTTTATATGAGCTCTTGTTAATTTCGAAGAATATCTATCAATTTATTCATTCATTCTTTAGAAGCTATTTAAAATTATCGTGTCATGCGTGTTTTGAAAAACGAACAAAATCAAACATCGTGGTGTGATTCTTTGTTAAAAATTGTTTAGCGCCGATGGAAATTCAGAACGAAATTGTAAATGTGTTAGGAGATACTGCGACTTCAAGACCAACGGTTCGTGAGTAGGTACTAGAGTTTAAACGTGGTTCTACGAGCATTGAAGATGACCCCCCCCCTCCCGCACTGGACGCCCAAAAATTGCAACAACTCTTGATGTGGCAGCCATCTTGCACAACGCTTTTTCATACCAAGTTCTTGAGTTAAAGTACTCATACGAGATGCCTATGATTTCAGCAACGTTATCCACTCCTCAATCTGCGGTCTTCCAACACCCTATGAAATTTTGTCAATAATGTCATTTTTTGTTGCACTTTTTGCACGTCCACTGATGGGATCGTCTTCAGTACTTGTACGACCACGTTTAACCTCGAGTGTGCCCCACTTACCGTTCTTTCTGAAGGCGCAGCATCTCCTAACACACTTACAATTTCGTTTTGATTGTCCATTGGCGCTAAAACGTTTTTAACAGAGAATTAATCACAACACGATGTTTGATTTTAAAAACACGCGTGACAGGAAAATTTCAAACGGCTGGTAAAAAGTGAATAAATTGACAAATGTATCTGGAAATTAACAGGTGTTCACGCCAAATATACGTCTTTCGGGAAAGATTTAGTTCTACGACTCAACTGTAGACATCGATGTATACTATATGGATCGCGCGCTGACAGGCAAAGTGAACGGCAGAAAACGTTCCGAAGCACGTACAGCTTCCCCCACCATCGGGGAAATAAAGCGTTTGGCGCTAAGTTAACACGTGTACTAAACGAGTCATTCAGTCAGCAATGCACTTGTTTTGACACCTTACAATTATTACATTTGGGACAGTTCTACTGAAAATTTGTGCTTATGAAGATCTAACAAAAGTAATTGTTTAGATTTTGATTTCATTAACCAAACTTCAATAATCAGTTTTTCAGAAGTAGAGAAAGATTTCAATGAAACGGATATTGAAGAAATTAAGAACTTTAAGGGAATTATGAATATGGTTAAAGACGTTAGGTCATACTATAAGGATAACATTCTGTATTATCTGTGTGACTTTATTGTAAAAAAAATTATTTCGAAGTTAAGGTGTGAAGAGTGCATTCATTTACTGATAACAGATAACAATAACTTGAGCGTTTACACTCATTTTACTGTCTTTGTGTCAAGCGGAAAATTAATTAGCGCGTCATCAGACGTTTTAAAGATTGTAAAATATATGTATAATTTATTGATTATATGTGACAGTAAACTTAATACAAAAAAAATATTATATCAGCTTGCAAAATCATTGCCAGCAGTGTTTAGAAAACATATCTCAAACAATGATTTTTCTGAAGACAGCCATGAAGTGAACCTTATCAAATTAATAGGGACATTATTTTATAAAATCTTGTGCTCTGATATTGCTAAGGAAAGAGCCGTTGCAGCTACCTTCACTAAGCTTGGTGTCCTCCAAAATTTAAATAAACTTGTATTATTTACTAATGTTTAATGTAAACAATTTTTATACAGTTAATACGTATCTAATTAAATAAAATTTAAAAAATTAATGTAAATTAGCATTGCTTATTGAACACTTGAACGACCATGGCGAGAGTATACACCAGCTTCTTTTACGCAATAAACATTTTAAAGTTTACGGCTCACGTCTTTTATACTTTGTTTCCCTTATTCTTATCTTTATTTGTCTGGCTTCATCATTAAATGTTCATAAATAAGAACGCAACAGAACTGTTTATGAACGCAAAAGAACTTAGCGATAAACTGAAATGGTGTCAGAATACTGAAATCTTACAGTGAAACAAATGTGTTTATTAGCCACTTAGCCACTCCCGCCAAATTGGTTTAGAACCTTCACAAAGCCACTTAGGGTGAGTTAACGGTCTTGAATTGTTCAAGATTGAATGATTTACTATTTATTTTTATTTTTTATTATTTTTTTGGTAGTATTCTAAATTTAAAAATAAAATCTTCCCCTTCTTTCGTACCGGAGTAAATGTAGACACCTGTGCCTTATATATATAATGAATTTAAATATATATATATATATATACATATAGTGTATTTTATTTTTAAATTCATAAATATAATGTAGTAATAAATTATTCGTTAAATTGTGAACATTATTGATAAATTACTTATTAATTTGAAAAGTATACAACTTTTTTATTTCACAATAATGTGGACTCTTAATTTAATTTTAAAATTCTACTCATTATGAGACTGTAGGAATTATAAATTCTCTTGTTTTAGAATTATAACTCTGAATTCTAACTTTATTACAGTTTCATATGTACTCGTACACACATGAAAAACTTCATAGTAATTACATAGTTGTGAATTACAGATATACTCGAAATATATTTGTAATTTGAAGATTTCTATGATTACCTTTGTATTGACAGCGCAGTTAATTTTAAGAGCTCTTATTCATAAATTAATTAATTAATTAATTAATATATTAAATTAATTATTATTAAATAAATTAGTAAAATTAATAAATTACTGATAAATTAGCTTGCAACCTCGTTTTTGGATTAAGAATAGGGTTCTAAACAAAATTTAAAAATTCTAGACCTGTTCGATCTTTAAATTCTTACGTGGTCTGGATTTGGTTACCAAAAGTCTATAAAATATATAAATATTCTGATGATAGTTCAAACTATCGAAACATTGTAAAATATAAAAAAACAATATATTCTTGTAAGAATAGTCTTATATTATTATTAAATAATCTACAATAATAATGCGGGCAGGTACGAATGTAAATTAAATAATGTTCGGAAGATAAACTGACCTGGACTCTTTCCGCACGCCTGGCGAAGCCGACAACTGTCATCCCATTTTTGACCAAACTTTCAGCTACCGCGGCTCCGATGCCTGAACTCGCTCCGGTTACGAGGGCCACCCGACCTTCCCAGCGCTGCATTTCGTCGGTGAATGTCATAAACGGAGATGTTTTGGCGCTTATTTATAGCGTCCCCGGTCCTGCTTGTTTTTGCAAGCGTGCGCGGGCGCTCTCACACACACACACAATTTGTTGGCAAAATGCCATATTTATTAAGCTTTCCTTATAACGTGTTCGGTGTACTTTTTATCTTAATGTTTAAATTAGACCAATTTACACGCTTCATTTTTTCGACAGTTTTTGAGACTAGACTACAAAAGCGTATGATTTCAAGCGTTCTTCTTCTTCTTCTTCTTCTTCTTCTTCTTCTTCTTCTTCTTCTTCTTCTTCTTCTTCTTCTTCTTTTTCTTCTTCTTCTATCAGGGAATAACCGAATCGCCTGTTCCCGTCTCATCAATTTCACCAATGCTTCCTATACTTCTTTGTCTATTAGGATTGTATTGCCGAACGTCCTTAGGCAACCTGCCGTCTGGCATCCTATTCAGATGAACAATTCACTTCATCTACCTTCGACTTGTTCCTTTGCAATATTTAAGTAGACAAACGTCCCCTAAGGACCAGCGTCCTGCAGAGTAAGACCAGTGGTAGGAGTGCTACCTTTGAGCTCCTGATCCTGCTATGATGTCATTCGGAGGCCGAACGCCTGGATTCTTCTACCCCTAGTGCCATTGGAAACTAACGCTCCATTTGCCACTTTTAACCATGGCCGGACCGTTACCGGGTAGCATGAAAGAAAAACACGGAAAACAAGAATTACAGAGTTAAATTGAAGTATTAGGAATTGATGTTGATTGGGATAATAAGCTAACAAAATTTAGACGCATCTGTGGAACTATTCATAGGTACTTGAAAAATAAAACACGGAAGGATACCCGAATGAAGTTTTGTAAAACTGTGGCTGTCCCCACATTCCTGTGTGCTAGTGAGACATGGAATTTAGGTAAAAGGGACGTGCAGAGGATTCAGGCAGACGAAATGAAATTTTTAAGAGGGACGCAAGGTTGTTCTCTCTTGGAACGGAGAAGGAACGATGATATTAGACGCGATATAGACATTGTATCATTGCACCAGAAGATTGAAGACCACAGAAGGAGGATGGTGTGAACTCTTAAATCGCATGCCTGATATCCGTCTACCTGTGGCTGCCTTGGGTTATCGCCCTAATGGAAAAGAGAGATGTCGGTAGACCGAGGAGGAGATGGGTTCCGGAACAGGTCTAAGGTTATTTAAATCAAATTTTTATATTATTTAGAGAAATTATTTAGAGATAAATTTAAACCATTAATGGTGATGGTTGTTTTTATATCAATAGGTGGATTACCACCATTTTTAGGGTTTTCCCAAAATTTGTAATAATTTATTGTCTTTTAATTAATAAGATGTATTTTTATGTTTGGTTTTAGTAATAACGGCTTTACTGGTTTTATTTTTTATTTTATTATTTAAGAATTGTAAAGACTGGATTAATAATGAATATTGTCACTTTAAAACTATCAGCAGTTAAATTAGATAATTTATTTTTCATAGTAATTTTTTTACTGGTAGGATTTATAGCTGTAACCTTATTTAATATTATTAATTAATAAGGTTTTAAGTTAAATAAACTATTATCCTTCAAAGTTAAAAATATAATTTATTAGAAGCCTTAGATTTAGTCTGTCACCTTTAAATTTGCAATTTAATATTATAATTAAATATAAGACTAATAAGTCTATGAGAGGACAATATAGCCATAAATAAATTTACAATTTAGTACCTTAATTCAGCCATCTCATTTAAGTCAATTAAGTTAAATTTATTTATGAATTAACGATTTTTCTCAACTAATCATAAAGAAGTTGGAACATTATATTTTATTTTTGGAATTTGATCACGGATGGATGGTACAACTTTAAGAGTCTTAATTCGAGTAGAATTAGGTATGCCTCGATCTTTTATTGGAGATGATCATATGTATAATCTAATTGCCACTACTCATGCTTTTATCATAATTTTTTTTTATGCTAATACTGTACCTATTATAATTGGGGGGTTTGGAAATTGATTGATACCTTTAATAATTGGTGCTCCTGACATAGCTTTTCATCGTATAAACAACATAAGTTTTTCAATATAACCTCCTTTATTAACTTTATTATTGATTGGCAGAATAGCTGATAGTGGAGCAGGTACTGGATGAACAGTATATCCTCCTTTATTGCACATTCGGAATCCTGTATTGATTTAACAATTAATTTTTACTTCCATGTTCCATAAGGAAATGGAAGTACTGTGATGGCGAAAAAAATAGTGTTTGAGATAAGGGTTGATTCTGATTGTACTACCCTCAAAACATGAAGAAAAGTCATTTTTCGAAGTGTCTGTGTGTAGAATTTTTTCTATGGCAAACGATAACTGCCGCAAATTCAAACAGAATCAAATAATTTTTTGCATTTTAAGTTGTAGAGGACTCAAGGCCTATTGATTTTGGCGAAGGTCGGTTAAGGGGAAGTGGTAGTTTACCTGCAACGTTTTACGTTTTAACAAGAGTTAAGTACTTGAAAATTCATTTAAACTTTTTCAAACAATGGTAATTGTTAAAAATAAAATAATTTTGTTGCCAGCAAAAAAATTATAATTTTTTCTTTTTAATTTAAATCATGTATGAGTGAAAATATATCGTTCCTGGCAGGCAAGCATATCTCAATTATGTAATGTTTACGTTTCCAAAGTGTTATTATTGTGATTACCGCAATAAAAAGGCAGGCAGTACACACACACACACACACACACACACACACACACACACACACACACACACACACACACAATTCGCGTTATTTTTGGCCTCACTCATGTTTATTTTCTTACGTTTGCCGCCTTTTAAATGGAAAGTGACGGAACCCACACCAACACAACGCATGCAAGCCGAAAACGTGTCCAGCGTGGAGAGCGATTTGCTTCCTGTGGATCGTTGGCCAGTGTAACTGCACGTGTTTACAGAGGAACGGTTCACAGACAGACTTTTCGTCTTTAGTGAATGAACCCTCTGCAAGATGCTCAGGGTCCATGAGAGACTTCGGAGCGCTCGCCATAATATTAAAACTTGGAAACTTGAGCACTACTTAATGGGGATCAAACATTAACTTTTACAAGCCATTAATTTTATGCATATTTTGAAGCAATAAATGTTTTAATAAAATTAATACAATCTGTGTACTTATTTATATTATGACATAAGAATTACAAACTAATATGTGCATGCGTGTGTGTATGGAAAATCTATAAATATTTTTCTCCTCTCGAAAATTGTTTGCCCCTCCTGAAAAACATTTTGACCTCCCTGATGGCTAGTCATATATAAATCTTAGTACGTGGAAGTCATGTATGGTTCTCCATACCGATTTTTCTTTTCATCTTGCTGGAGCAAGATGAATTTCAGGGGCAATAAATTTTATTAGAACAATTTTTAATATACGTTCAGTAGAAGTTTATATAGATTGTTTACCTTTATTTGTATGAGCAGTCTTACTATTGCTTTCATTGCCAGTTCTTACTGGAGCAATTACTATATTATTAACTGATCGGAATCGAAACACTTATTTTTTTGATCCTTCGGGTGGGGGAGATCCAATTTTATATCAACACCTATTTTGATTTTTTGGTCATCCTGAAGTGTATATTTTAATTTTACCTGGATTTAGATTTATTTCTCATATTGTTACTCAGGAAAGAGGAAAGATTTAATCATTTGGATCATTAGGGATGATATATCCCCAAACACCGTCGGTTCTCTATGGAAACCACTGATGTAGTTGTTACCCTGTGGGAGTTGTAAGCGTTTCCTTGAGGACGTAGTGTCAAAAATATAACCGCGCACACTAATCCAATTCAAATTTCTTGGAAACATTGACGTGACACTAAAAACGCCGTCTGAGAACCGGCTATAGAGTACTAGCGCCCCTTTTTGTTTATAGAGCGTCCTTTCCCCTTCCAATCATTCCCGTGCCCCAGCATATGGTAGCCTCTTGGGATTTTTCGTCCATCGACCCGTTGTGGGCACGCAAACCCTGCCTTCCCAAGCAAAGGGTGTTCAGAAACCTCTCCGCTTCAGTCGTTGTGAGTCGCTGATCGATTCAGACTCACAAATTCTGCATCCATCCGTCCGTTTTAATAAAAATGGGAAATCCTACACCGGAACAAAAGCGCAAATCCGCTACCCCGAAATAACAACGAAGCAACAGGCAGGCAGTCATTGGGTTTGTCCGGACACTACTACCGCTGGGGCACGTCATTGCATAGTACGCCAAACAGCTGGACTTGGACCTGGCCTCATCGCCACCTAGACCTGAAGAAACCCATTGGCATATGGGTGAAACGTTGTCTGACAAGCGGACTACGAATTGGAAAAAATTATCGGAATCGGTCGTTAAAACAAAAAATGACCTCGGACTTTAAAATAAGTAAATAAATTATTTAAATAAAAAAACGACTAAATTCATAATTAATTTTATTAATTTGAAACACAGTTTCCTCAATATGTCAGCAACTTTTTTTATTGTTTGTTATACGATCACAACATTAGTTTGTGTTAATTGACACCAAACAAATACACGTGATACTGGATTGCAGATTGGATCAATTATACTAACCAGTCGTAGCAATTATCGGTCAAACCAATTCCGTGTTCGTGTCCTTCTTCTTCTTCTTCTTCTCCTCCTCAAGGATTAGGTTATATAAACCTATTCCGGCACCCATATCACCCTCGGACGACCCACGTCTCTTCTACCAATGGCTTAATACTTCAGTGCCGCTTTCGGCAATCGATCCTCTGTCATCCTTTGCAGATGATCCCACAGTTGTCTTCTGTACCCCAATTGTTTTTTACGAAAAACGAGCTGATATATTTGGTTTCGTTCTGAGTGTAGGCCTACGTATTAAAAATAATTTATAATTAATTAGAACATGGAAGTCATGTATGGTTCTCCATACCGATTTTTTAAATTAACAATATGAAATTTACAACTTGCATCGATAACAAAGTATTAAGTAAATCAAATAAAACAGGTTTGTAAGCTTGTGTTTGAAATCCATTGATGTTTCTCCAGAGTATGGAACAGTGTGTTCAAGGATGTTGCAAATCCCAGGAACAAGTTCTGCGGAGTCTTCTCTCGTCGGGACCATTGTTGTATAGATGCTCCATTCTTCTTTTCCTTCTCCTCCTCAAGGATTAGGTTATATAAACCTATTCCGGCACCTATCTCATCCTCGGACTACCCACGTCTCTTCTATCAATGCCTTTATAGTTCAGTGCCGCTTTTGGCAATCGATTCTCTGTCATCCTTTGCAGATGATCCCACAATTGTCTTCTGTAAATTGAAATAATTTCATTTACGCCCTCTACTTCGAGTTCTACTCTGATATCCTCATTCCTTGTTCTATCTTGCAATGTATAATTTAAAGTATTTCGAAGAAACTGAATCTTGCCGCATTCATTTTTTGTCATAACCCACGCCTCACTCGCATATGTCAATGTGGGTATTGCAATTGTCTTATAAAATAAAATCCTTGTGCTCTGTCTTGTTTTATTTCTAAGATTTCTGTGAATCGTACTACAAATATTCCTAAATTATTTATCTTCTCTTTTATATCGCATTCAGATTCATAGCTTACTGCACAGCCGAGAAATTTGAAACAGCTCTTGTTCTAAAGCGCTGTTGTTTATAATTATCTTAGTCCTCACTAGATATAGCTGGTAAAATAACGATAAAAAAAAAAATTTATATTTTAATTAAAATTAACGCCAAGTAGTTTAGATCTATTGTATTTAACATCTAATACCTCGTTATCTCAAAGTGTAAGACTGAGTTTTATACTGGTAACCAACACTATTATATTTGTTGTCCATATGTCAAAAATCTTCTTCTTTTCCCGTCAGGGAGTAGGTGAATCGTCTGCCCCGGCCACAATTGAATTACTTTGGCTTCACCAAAACTTCTTAGGTTTACCAATATATTTATCCAATAGGCTTGTATTGTCACACTTTTTTTAGTAACCTGCCACCCGACATCCTGTGCAGACGAGAAATCCATCTCTCTTTCTTCTTCTTCTTCTTCTTCTTCTTCTTCTTCTTCTTCTTCTTCTTCTTCTTCTTCTTCTTCTTCTTCTTCTTCTTCTTCTTCTTCTTCTTCTTCTTCTTCTTATTCTTCTTCTTTTTCATCTTCATCATCATCATCATCATCATCATCATCTTGTTGTTGTTGTTGAACTTCTTCTTCTTCTCTTTAAGGATTAGGTTGTATAAACCTGTTCCGGCACCCACCTCATCCTCGGATGTCCCACGTTTCCTCTTTCTTTTTCTGGAATGATATTAAATATTTTTATAAAATATTTTGAGATACGTAATTTTCAGTTTTATATTCCTCTGTTTTCTGGTATCATATAGTTGCGCATTTACAACTGAATTTGTGGTACACTTTTCTCAAGCTTCTTTGTGTTGTATATATGCAACAGCTTAAAGAGCAAACCTAACTGCGCTTGAATTTTTTCTCTACAACTTAACATTTTTACTTCAACGGTGAGGATTTGATTAAAACTTTGGCATACCGATAAGATTTATTTCAGATTTATTTCACTGTACCCAGTTTTGCCGAAAAGTCTCCGGAGGCTCTCCCGTTTCAAACGTTGCGAATCGCTGTGCTGTTCGGAAATAAAAAGATAGTTTCTATCACTTCAAGAAAAAAAAAATTAAAAAAAAATGCTGAATTCCATTCCAACGTGCGCGTGATTGCTACTCAAGTTTATAGAGCGACACGCAGTCATCGGGTTCGTCCAGATACTGCGACCGCTGGGCAAGTTTAGTTGCTGCCACAAACAACTGAAACTGGAACTGGAACTGGAAATGCGTGTTCTGTCTCAGTTGAGCCATTGAGGATGCCTCACCGTGGAATGCGCCAAACGCTTAGTTTAAAGTAAAATAAAACGACTTAAAATGAAAAAATGTATTATTAAAGTATAACAAAAGTTTACGAACAAGACTCGTCGGTTCCTCTAAAAAAACGATACTGTAACAAAAACTTGTAATTTATAATTTGATTTGTAATAACGTTTTACCAATGTTCTATGTTAGCGATTAGGTTTATACCAGGGGCGATTTCTGTAGGAGGTAGCTAGTTAACTCTATCTCCAGAATTCTAAAATATAAAAAAAATTTTCGTTATACGATCGCAACTATACTCAATTTATATTCCTATTTTAGAAATGTCTGAACAGCATCCTGTTTAGAATGTCTCAACAGTGTTTACAGAATTTTTGTAGTAATTAGTAGGCCTATATCCAAATGTTATCTATATGTGGTCCAATCACAATAAGTCTACTATTTATGTTTGTAAATTATATCTAGGTATTTGTGAATCTCTTACTAGGTAGTGACACGACGTTCTAAGAGAACTGACATCAAGAAGGAGGACAAAGAGTATCAGAAATTGGAGGTTAACCATGAACACAGAAAAAACTGTCTGTTTGAGTGTTGTTGCCAGCACAACAGACTTGCTTCTCTAACAAGAACGAAGACTAAAGTGTGTAAATTCGTCAGCCTACCTTTGTGTAACTTTTGATAAGAGAGGAACAAGTGTTACAGAAATCGGAAAGAGAATTGGGCAAGGAAAATGTTCGTACTGAATTCCATTTAAAATGCCAACGCCCGCTTCGAATGTCGTAGTTTAACATTCAGACTGAGGTCGCTTGAGTCTGTAGGTAGCAGTTTCCGTGCTACCTCACGCAGAATATTAGGGAGTCATGTGAATAGGATAAGGAGGTTGATGGCTATGCCGCAGCCATCGATGTACACTATATGGATCGCGTACTGCATTCACTGAATTCGGTCCGACCGCTGCACCAGTGGGGGCCAGAACACTGCGTATGCTATATACTGTACCTGTACAAAGTCTGACTTTCCTGCTTAGTTATAGCTTTTGTTGCTTTAGCGGAGCATATTTTGCGTCAAACGGTATAGCTATGTCATTTTAACAATTAATATGACTCCAAAGTGGGAGGTTTTAAATAAATTCTTTTCCAAAATAAACACATTTGTTCCACTGTAAGATTTCAGTATTCTGACACATTATTTCAGTTTATCGCTAAGTTCTGTTGCGTTTTTATTTATGAACATTTAATGTTGAAGCCAGACGAATAAAGATAAGAATAGGGGAAACAAAGTATAAAAGACGTGAGCCGAAAACTTTAAAATGTTTATTGCGTAAAAGAAGCTGGCGTATACGCTCTCCATGGTAGTTAAAGTGTTCAATAAGCAATGCTAATTTACATTAATTTTTTAATTTTATTTAATTAGCTACGTATTAACTACATAAAAATTGTTTACATTAAACATTATTATATAATACAAGTTTATTTAAATTTTGGCGGACACCAAGCTTAGACAAAAAATAGCTGCAGCGGTTCTTTCCTTAGCAATATAATAGCACAAGATTTTATAAAATATTGTCCCTATTAATTTGATAAGTTTCACTTCATTGGCTGTCTTCAGAAAAATCATTGTATGTTTTTTAAACACTGAGACGGCAACGTCTGATAATGCTCTAATTAATTTTCCGCTTGACACAAAGTCAGTACAATGAGTGTAAACGCTCAAGTTATTGTCATCTGTTGTCAGTTAGGCAAAAGTAAAAACAAACTTATAAACTTAACAAATCTTCATAAGCACAAATTTTCAGTAGAACTGTCCCAAATGTAATAATTGTAAGGTGTCAAAACAAGTGCATTACTGACTGAATGACTCGTTTAGTACACGTGTTAACTTAGCGCCAAACGCTTTAATCTTCCGATGGTGGGGGAAGCTGTACGCGCTTCGGAAGTTTTCTGCCGTTCACTTTGCCTGTCAGCACGCGATCCATATAGTATACATCGATGGCCGCAGCTAAGCATAACAGTGAGTTAGAGAGCAGAAGGGCAAGTGAGACAGGCTTGGGTAGCATATGGCGAGCTACATATCACGCTGCCAACATTGTAGTGTGGTTTATTTTGTCAGTGGTGGTCAGTTAAAGTTTATTGGAACGCGTCCTGTGGGTGTAGCGTTATGCAAAGTCAGTTGTTAGTGACTTTAATATTTGTTTATTTAAATTATACAATGTTACGCAATTACAGAACGTTCTACATGGCTCTCGACTATCCCAGCAGAGCCCAGCTGTAATGTTGTGTGCGGACGTGACACTTAACATGCGTCAACAATGTTACGTGATGTGGAAAGTCTCGTGCGTTCGATGGTGTCGTTCTACAGCTTCTCGACTAGCCCTGCCGGCGTGTGTTTCTGCCAAGGCCGCGCTGAAGTAGCCTATCCTCTATAATTTTCAAGTGTATTATGCATCCTATTATACTCTGCAGACTATACATAGCCCACACCTGCTGCTTAATTTTCAGTTTTATGTCGGGCGATTTACACAGTGCGACTCAAGTGGTGTATTAATGAAAAATGATATAGTGCGGAATTCTTTATAGTTGACATTATTATTTGTGCGGACAGATTAACTTGAATTATTGTACGAGTATACCGTACGACGATCAGTGAGACCATCGTAACAATATTGTTACGACATTACAGAACAGTCTACGTGTTTATCGAATGTTCCAGTGGAATCCGGCTGTAATGTGTGCGCGTACGTGATGCTCAACGCATTAGCTAGACTGTGTCAGAATTCGCGCCTCCAAGTGCACTGTGTCAAGGCCGCAATGTATTACGCTCTAATGTTTTCCTTTATTGTTAATGCGTAGTATCGATGTTTCTCGATTTTCGGCTGGGTATAAATACAAGTACTCAGAGACGCTCAGTTTAGTTTGAGTTACGAGTTATTGTCGGGTGATTACACAGTGCGTTTAAGTGGCGATTTACACAGTGCGGGTTGAAGTATTGTGGCGAAGTATTACGTGTTTTATAATTGTGCGGGACGATTGTAATACAATTGTGTATTATATCAGTTGACATTTTTTAATTGCGTGTGAACAATTTTTATTTGATTTGTTGTAAGAGACTGTCTTGTTAATTACAAACTGTTTAATTGTGATAATTAAAGCTGGTGATTAGTGATTTAATTTGTGTCTTGTATTTTGTTTTCCACTGTACCATACGACGATCAAGGAAACCATCGTAACAGTATTTATAAATAATAAATATTATAATAATATTTTAGGTTCCTCAAGGTACTGGAGAGGATGAGTAATGCCTTATAGTCTCATTCCTTGACGAACGGAAATATCCAGCCGCACCTCCAAGTGGTGGGGGATGGGCAACACCTATGGGTGGCTAACGCGGCTCTGGAGACCGAGTGACAGCCGGTATAAGCTGTCCCTCCTCTTCTTGTCATTGTCAAGTAGAGGTTAGGGCACCCTCTTGCCCTTGGGGTGAGAAATTGCCCATAAAGACGGATGACCTTCCATTGGTCAACGACGTAGGATGTGGGAGGCAAGGAGAAACCACCACATTAAAGATCCTTATGGATATCTCAACAGGGAAAACTGGTCTCTTTAGTCTGGTAAGATAGCCAGTTTATGGGAGAACACCCAGACAGAAAGTCGGGCTGGACGTTAAGCCTGAAGGTGGCAGCCCCACCATACGTCTTACCGTAGTATATGCTAGTAACATATCCAGCGAACATATTCACTACTAAATTGCCTCAAATCCCCAAACAACTATGGAACTATAAGCCGGGGGGGACGGAGTGGTGTAGGACGTCCGAGGAAGCGCTGGACTGACCAGCTGTAATATTTGCCTATTTGAGACCGGAACAAACCATGCTTGGTTTAAACCTTGAGGTTGATGTTGATGATGATCTTATTCTAATAAAAAACCTAAAGTTTTTATTGCTTCAGGCTTAATTTGTTTGTGCACCAGCAGCGTGTTTGGTCACGAGGCATCACTGGTTTATACATAGTTCTGATAAGTATGCAGTAAAAACAAGTGCAGCAGACCGGCGCGGCAATGAAACATGTTGCACGTTAGAGCGTACGTGTAAATGCGTCTGGTATTTTTAATTATCGCTTTTCACTTGTGGCCCATAACCGAATTGAAGTATTGCTGGCGATGACGTCACAGAAAAAAGTGCTTTCAAGATAATCTGTGACCTTTAAATGAATAAAAAGTGGTTTTCAAATTGATGCGAGTATTGTGTTTTCGCGCGCGTGCGTGTTTATAAATTTTATTTTAACGCTCCATTACACCGATATTTGGCAATTAACACTTGCACGAGGATCGTGCCAGTAGCACGGCCAGGATTTTCCAGGAAGAGGTTATCGGTGATGACGAGAGAGGGTCGTTATGGTTGGTGATGGGATGAGATTGTTCATTGCTTATGTAACATAACACACCTCGCGCTCCTGTATTACTGTCTCGCTTAGAACGATGACACTCAGCATCGAAGCAACTGTTATCAGACGTAAAGTAACTGGTAGCTGGTTACTGGTTGTAAGCAACTGGTAGAGTTTTTGCCAGACGTAAAGGGACAGCGTCTGATATAATGCAGACTACGCGCTACTTACATTCCAAAAACATTTTTGTACTACCTTTCACACAAATATGGAAACAGATTATGAAAATAATTACACCTATATACTATTTCCGTTCTTAGTTTAATCCTGATGTAAACAAACAGGCGTGGCACATCTGAAA
Source organism: Magicicada septendecula (assembly GCA_034769895.1). Taxonomy (NCBI): domain Eukaryota; kingdom Metazoa; phylum Arthropoda; class Insecta; order Hemiptera; family Cicadidae; genus Magicicada; species Magicicada septendecula. The sequence continues at coordinate 388,271,212 of CM068372.1, forward strand.
TGCTATTTGCTGCTTGAATTAGAGGCATGTGATTCTGACAGAAGGAGTACAGACAGGATACAATATTGTATAATATACAATAATATAATATTGATGCTGTATAAACACATGTAAATTGTAATAATTTGTCCTGACCAAAGTAAAATTTGTGTGACTATTGTCAGACCAACAGAGAAATATTTTATAACACTAATTAACGGCTTTTTTAATTAACTTTTTAAAAATCGCAGCAAACCAAAAACGTGAAGTTTATTTAAAACGCAAATAGAAGCTGTGATAATTACGAGTGTACTGAATACTGTTAGTTGCTGTCAGAGAGTAATTCAGTACCTTCCATATCTGTGTCAGATCGGTACCTTCCATATGAACGACGTCGGTAATGCGGACCAGTTCCAAGAACTTATCTCCTTCCTTGATTATAAGCTCGATTCAATGACGCCACTTGTCCGCCGTTGTTTAATTTAACTCCTTCTCTATAAATTGTTTTATATCACGCAGCTTATATATGTTATGTTGTGACGGGCAATATACCTTTTCAACTGGTTTCATATTAATTCAATATAGGATTCAGAACACAGTAATAAGGAGGAAGTCTTAAAATGATGTTCCCCATTTAAGTGGTAAGATAACTCTCACGGACATTCTGGACATAGGCGTAACACATTACTGTGTGAACAATGTCAACGCCCCTGACCAATAGCGTTTCAGATTTGCCACGTGGGTTTGTTTACATCAGGATTGAACTAAAAATGGAAACAGTATATACCATTATTAAAATCAGTTTCGTATTGACGATTAAAACTGTTGAGTCATCGACTGACTCTTGCAAGGAAGGTGGGTCTTCTAAACGCTAAACACTGATAACAAAAAGAACGACTTACGAATCACGAATTAATCTTGTGAATCATGCTTTTCAAACTCGTTATGCGTTGTTGCGTCCGTGTTTTATGTGTGCGTGTGTGTGTGTACCACGTTTAAAAAGTAAACTGTTCTGGCCCGAATGTTAAGTTCATACAGTTTAGCAGCCACCTGGTCGCAACGAATTAGCGTGTAACGTTGTAAGTGAACAGTTGTAGTGTAGCGTGTAGAAACCTGACGAAAGGAATTGAACACTGCTTTCGAGATGCGCAGTGGACAAACACCTCGTTTCGAGGTTAGCAATATTAGTCTGTCGTGTAACGTTGTAAGTGAACAGTTATAGTGTAGAGTGTAGAAACCTGACGAAAGGAACTGAACACTGCTTTCGAGATGAGCAGTGGACAAACACCTCGTTTCGAGGTTAGCAATATTAGTCTGTCGTGTAACGTTGTAAGTGAACAGTTATAGCGTAGAGTGTAGAAACCTGACGAAAGGAACTGAACACTGCTTTCGAGATGCGCAGTGGACAAACACCTCGTTTCGAGGTTAGCAATATTAGTCTGTCGTGTAACGTTGTAAGTGAACAGTTATAGTGTAGAGTGTAGAAACCTGACGAAAGGAACTGAACACTGCTTTCGAGATGCGCAGTGGACAAACACCTCGTTTCGAGGTTAGCAATATTAGTCTGTCGTATAACGTTGTAAGTGAACAGTTATAGTGTAGAGTGTAGAAACCTGACGAAAGGAACTGAACACTGCTTTCGAGATGCGCAGTGGACAAACACCTCGTTTCGAGGTTAGCAATATTAGTCTGTCGTGTAACGTTGTAAGTGAACAGTTATAGTGTAGAGTGTAGAAACCTGACGAAAGGAACTGAACACTGCTTTCGAGATGCGCAGTGGACAAACACCTCGTTTCGAGGTTAGCAATATTAGTCTGTCGTGTAACGTTGTAAGTGAACAGTTATAGTGTAGAGTGTAGAAACCTGACGAAAAGAACTGAACACTGCTTTCGAGATGCGCAGTGGACAAACACCTAATTTCGAGGTTAGCAATATTAGTCTGTCGTATAACGTTGTAAGTGAACAGTTATAGTGTAGAGTGTAGAAACCTGACGAAAGGAACTGAACACTGCTTTCGAGATGCGCAGTGGACAAACACCTCGTTTCGAGGTTAGCAATATTAGTCTGTCGTGTAACGTTGTAAGTGAACAGTTATAGTGTAGAGTGTAGAAACCTGACGAAAGGAACTGAACACTGCTTTCGAGATGCGCAGTGGACAAACACCTCGTTTCGAGGTTAGCAATATTAGTCTGTCGTGTAACGTTGTAAGTGAACAGTTATAGTGTAGAGTGTAGAAACCTGACGAAAGGAACTGAACACTGCTTTCGAGATGCGCAGTGGACAAACACCTCGTTTCGAGGTTAGCAATATTAGTCTGTCGTGTAACGTTGTAAGTGAACAGTTATAGTGTAGAGTGTAGAAACCTGACGAAAAGAATTGAACACTGCTTTCGAGATGCGCAGTGGACAACACCTCGTTTCGAGGTTAGCAATATTAGTCTATCATGTAACGTTGTAAGTGAACAGTTATAGTGTAGAGTGTAGAAACCTGACGAAAGGAATTGAACACTGCTTTCGAGATGCGCAGTGGACAAACACCTCGTTTCGAGGTTAGCCATATTTTCAGTCATTTCGCACATGCGCACAACAGTCTTGTGCAGTGTTTCATAGTATGAACAACGTCTGCAACAAGGCTGGCCAGAACAATGGAACCATGTGTTTGACAGAGAAAGAATTAGTGAGTAAAGTGAGACAGTGAACTGTTATTGCATCGTCCCCTCTCACGCCTCTCTAGACAGCTTAAGTGGGGGTACTCCATTTGCTGGGTCTGCGCACCTCATAAACCAAGAAAGGCTGTCACATTTCTACTCTTCCAATTACAGTGCACTTGGCGTCTTCCACTGATGTGATGCCCCTCCACTGGACTATTCCACTGCTTTCAAGGCAACAGCAGTCCCTTTACACTTGTCAATAGCTCTAATTAATTATTTGTCTCACATCAGTGTAGTCGCGTTGCTGGAATGTTTCATAAGCTGCGGTCGATGAATGCTAAATGTGTCCACACAGCGCCAACGTCGAGACAAAACTGTAATCTCATCTTCCTAACGGCGCGCTCTGATTGGTGTACAGAGACGGTGTCGGTAAACTCTGTGCAATTACGAACACGTTATTACAATCAAAGGGTTCCGAATGTTAATCTTCTGACCGAGGCGGCACTAACGTAGTCCTCCCCCTTGCTTAGATAAATATCAGTATGGAGAACCATACATGACTTCCATGTACTAATATTTATATTTAAAATCATTTACTTGAATTTGGTTAGATAACTTCTACAGAAATATCCCCCATCCTCAAACTATTTTCACTATATATAGATAGTTTTGTTATTATGGAGTAGTCGTTTAATATAATGTTATTTTCGAGTCATTTTATCTATAAAAATTAGGTACTTTATTGTTATAAAGAAACTTAACTACACAAATAATCATCCATCCTCCTCAACCGATCCCCAACATTAATGATATTTATATTTTCATAGAGTAATTATTTTATCATATGTAATTGCTAAGGTATCTTATCCTTCAAATTAAATACTTGTACTTTACTTGATATCACAAAGTAATTTTCAAAAAATCTCCCTTCAACCACCCACTCCATTCTAGATATCTCATTTACCATTTTACAGTGGATTAATATGACTTTATTTTCGGGACACTTATTTATCAAAATTAAGTACTTTACTCTTGTTAAAACACAAAACATTTTTGTAAACAACCCCTGTCCCTCAACCGAACGACCCCATTTTTACTTCCATGTTCAGTAAGGAAATGTAAGTATGGTCATGGCGAAAAAAATCGTGTTCGAGATAATGGCAGATTCTGATTGTACTACCATCAAAACATGAAAAAAGTCATTTTTCGAATAGTGTCTGTGTGTGTGCGTAGAATTTTTTCTATGGCAAACGATAACAACCGCAAATTCAAACAAAATCAAATAATTGTTTGCATACAGTCCTGAATTATAGAGGACTCAAGGCCTATTGATTTTTGTGAAGATCGGTTAAGGGAAAGGGGTAGTTTACCTGCAACGTTTGACGTTTTAACAAGAGTAAAGTGCTTAATTTTGATAAATAAAGTACCCTGAAAAGAAGGTCATAATAATCCACTGTAGAAAGGTAGATGAAATATCTATAAATGAAAAGGGTAGTTGAAGTGGGAGGGGGTAATTTTTTTATAAATTAAAATGGTAGTTGATGATGGAGGAAGTAAATTTTATAAGTTTTATATGTGTAGTACGTTATTGACAACAAAGAAGTAGTTTCTATGGAAACATTTCATTTCACTTTAACAGAATTCTATATTTTTTCATTTTAATTTAAATCATGTATGAGAGAAAATATATCGTTCGTGGCAGGCAAGCATATCTTAATTATGTAATGTTTACGTTTCCATTTTATTATTATGATTACCGCAATAAAAAGGCAGGCAAGACACACACACACACACACACACACACACACACACACACACACACACACACACACACACACCCACACACACACACACACACACACACACAAAATTCGCGTTATTTCTGGCCTCACTCATGTTTATTTTCTTACATTTGCACGCTTTTTTTAAATGGAAAGTGCCGGAACCCACACCAACACAACGCGTGCAAGCCGAAAAAGTGTCCAGCGTGGATAGCGATTTGCTTCCTGTGGATCGCTGGACACTGTAACTGCACGTGTTTACATAGGAACGGTTCATAGATAGACTTTTCGTCTTTAGGGAATGAACCCTCTGCAAGATGCTCAGGGTCCATGAGCGACTTCGGAGCGCTTCGGAGGAGGGATGATTATCTGCGTAGTTCGGTTTCTTTATAAGAATAAAGTAAGCCTACCTAATTTTTATGGATAAAGTGACTGAAAATAACATTATATTAAACGACTACCCCATAATAACAAAAATATCTATAAACAGTGAAATTAGTTTGAGGGTGGGCGATATTCTTTTAGAAATTACCGAACCGAATTCAAGTAAATTATTTTAAACATAAATATTACAACGTGGAAGTCATTTATGGTTCTCCATACCGATTTTTTATATTTGCAGTTTTATTGATTAACAGTTTGATTATATGTAAGTATTAAGGTATCTTATTCTTCAAAATGAAGTACTTTATTCAACATCAGAAAGGTAGTTTTGAAAACATTTCACCCTATCCCTTTTGCTACCCATTTTATTTATAGACATTTCATCTACCTTTCTATAGTGGCTTATTATGATCTCCTTTTCAGAATACTTTATTTATCAAAATTAAGTACTTTACTCTTGTTAAAACGTAAAACGTTGCAGGTAAACTACCCCTCCCCTTAACCGATCTTCACCAAAATCAATAAGCCTTGAGTACTCTACAACTCAAGAACATTTGGCAAAATTATTATTTGATTCTATTTGAATTTGCGGCATTTATCGTTCGCCATAGAAAAAATTCTACACACAGACACACACAAAGACACTGCTCGGAAAATAACTTTTCTTCGTGTTTTGAAGCAGTCATCGGGCTCGTCCAGACACTGCAACTACTGGGCAAGTTCAGTTGCTGCCAGAAACAACTGGAACTGGAAATGCGTGTTCCGTCTCAGTCGGGTCATTCCCTGATGCCTCATCACGGAATGCGCCAAATGCTTGGTTTAAAGTCAAACAAAACGATTTAAAATTAAAAAATGTATTATTAACACACAACAAAAGTTTACGAGCCAGGCTTGTTGGTTCCTCTAAACCGACAATCCCACGATCAAATTAAAAAAGAAGCCAAACAGCAGAGATGATCGCAGACAATGCTACGGAGGATCGCAGGTTACACAAGAAGAGGTAGAATGAGGAATACAGAAATAAGAGAACAATTACAAGTTGCCAGGTTAAGTGACTAAATTAGAGAGTAAGAAATAAATGCGAGCAACATTTACAATGAATGAGCGTCGAGAGGATGCTAAAGATTGTGCATAGATATGAACCGTAAACTCTTATGGAGATCTCTCTGAAGAGGAAACCAAAAGCAGAGATGGAATGATCAGATCGCAACAGCATATGAACTTAATACGTGGTTGGAAGAATAAGATGTTTTTCTCTGGTTTATTTTTAAATCTTACAGGTAATCTTCTGAAACTCCTTAGACAAGGTTCTATGTGACGATAATACCCTGCAAAGATTAGTTCTGCTAGCCTACAAGTGTTATATTATTATTATTAATACCGCCAACACGGTGAGGTCAACTACCGTCTGACCCAGTTGCTCAGTGGCCACGGCAATTCTAATGCCTACCTCCATAGAATGGGAAAGGTGCAAAGCCCAGCGTTCCAATACGGAGACTCTCCCCATGAAGATGCCTCGCACACGTTTTTCAAGTGCTGCAGATGATTCGTAAGACAGAGTACTGGAAATGGAGCTCGGGGAGTTCACCCCCGAGAGAGTAGTCGCGCTTATGGTTCGTGGCAAGGTGGAATGGGACCGCATCAGTGCATTTATTCAATGGGTCCTACTAGAAAAAAAGACAGGCCCAACTTGCACCCAACGGACAGTAGAAGATGAGGAACAACTAGAAGGAGCCCGATAAGGGCGCAGTAGGCTCGGTGTACACTAAGTGGTTCCAGAATGGACATGAATGCCTGAATTAGAGATGGTTTTTTTAGTGGGTGAGAGTCCCACCCACCAGAGGAACCACGGCCTCCTCTGACGGTGCATAAAGGATTTATTCCACTCTATAAAATAAAAAATATTATTATTACCGCCATCAACATTATCATTATTATTACTATTATTCAAATAACGTTTTTCCACACTTCGACTCTATCAAGTATGTAAAATATTAACTTGCTAATAATGAAAATATTAGTTGTTAACACATTATATCGGTCTACAAGGAGCTAGACGAAGTTCAGAAATTGGTCATGACGGCGGATTTATATTAAATAAATTGTGTTTAATATATACATAAACAACAAATTTATATAAGTGTCTGAGTTGTCGTGTTTTTATAACGGTTAATTTCTGTTACAAGTGATACGAAGGTCTAATGCATGTTTCACAGAACCGACAGCTGCACAGCTGCTTTGTCTGATAAGTACAGATATAATTCTGTGAAATATGCGTCATAGCATATAAAATTTGACATTGTTAATAAGATAATTGCTCTGTGTGTGTGTGTGTGTGTGTGTGTGTGTGTGTGTGTGTGTGTGTGTGTGTGTGTGTGTGTGTGTGAGCGCGCCGGAAAAGAGGGGAGAGAGAAATGTGAGAAAGGCTGGGAGAGTGGATTCATGAAGTACAGAATGTTCACGAAGTAACGGAACTATAATTTCAGTCATGTTTTTTTTTTAGTCGCATGAGCCACTGTGGACTACGTTTGGTTCAACTGGTTCTTCCCTACTTCTCCGCTCTCTTCCTCCTTCCCATATCTCCTTCATTCTTGATCGATGTCTCTCCCTCCTTTCGTCAGTCCAGATGGCACCCTGTCTCCTTCTTGGGACAAAACCTTGGGCACACCAGAAGAGAGTTTATGTTTATGGTTCCAAAAAACTTTTATATTTTTATGCTTGAACTTGTCTTTCATGCACGTTGGTGCAAGTTCTCCAGAATCCGACGACTTGCTTGCGTTGCTGTCGGCACCTGGAGTAGTTTTCCGTTCCTGACTTTCCACAATATTGTACCGTTGAACATAGTTTTGTTGGTAGGTTAGCAGTATTTCAGCTAATCCAAAATAAAGATTGTTAATCCTGGTGGTCCTATGCCGTTGACCACCCGCTGGCTTTTCCGCCTTTAGGGACAGTTTCCCATCCCAAGGGCAAATGGGTGTATTTAAATGTTCTGTTACATTTAGTGTAATTCGTTAACACTGGCTAAATGTAATTCTGTCTAAGTTGTACAGAACACTAATAATGTTTCGTGTATGTGCCGACATTACATGATAGTTCGCTTGAGTCGCTCGAATTGTTCACTCGGAAATTCCTAATATTGTTAATGCTTATCTAAGTTCGTTAATTCGCATATTTTGTACTGTTGTGTTCGAGTATTACTTCCGGTTGCACTCTGAATCTTACAGTTAGAAATTAGTAAGTCCGAATATTATAACACTGAGTTTTCACTAAGACTGATAAATTTTACAAGACTGAGCATAGTAATACCGAGTCAAAATATATGTTCAAAAAACGTAATAAGACTGCTTCTCCTCCGTGTTAGACAGTTAGTTTTATCAACTCGTCCCCACCCAAATTTTGTCTTGAGCCTGTCCACGCCTTTCCTTACTTACGATAGGTCAGCTCAATATTTTCTTAGAATATTTTGTCCCACTTCTTCAGGGTTTTTGGTTTCTGTTCAATGATTCGCTTTGACTCCTGATTACCATAGAAACTCTCCTCTCCACCGGTGTCTTCGCAAGACGTTGTACTCTGATAGGTTGTCAGACATCCCCAGATTTCTTCGTTCGGACGTTGATCCTTTTCGTAGAATTTCTGGTCGTTGCGCGCCTGTCAATCACCCTTTTGTTTGGGACATACGCAATGTTGTTCTGACTTCCCCCATCTGTTTCCTTGGTCATCTTGAGGTATTGTTCTATCTTACACCCCTTTTTTGTAGCTATTAATAATTTCTGACATGCGTTGGCTGGTGAAGCCACCCCGACTTTCTAACCGTAAATCGTGTCCGTCACGTAAACGTCACCTCCCGCTGTGCAGCATACTCGAGTCTTTTCAACTAGTTATTTCTTTCATTGTCTCTGTAAAGCGCAGCACCCTCAAATCTTTTGTGACATCCTGTCGTTTTGCAGTACTATCGTATTCTGACGTAACCCGAGCGGACGTTCGCTTTAGTTCTCCGTACACGTGTGAGTGCCCTAACCTGGCATTGTGCAGTTTGTTGTGGGGTAATAATTTTTAGCCAAGCTTCTCCTGTCATCTTGAACTTTCATATCTATTGTTGCGTGGAGTCTAACATCTTTCTATTGTCTGCTAGCGACGCTGGTTTGACATCTTCACATTAAGCCTTATTTATTGCTTTAACTTGAAGTCGTTGACACAACTGCGTGTGAACAAAATCAGTCGAGAAGAAAATTTGAAATTTTTAAATTTTTCGCTCGCTATAGCGTCCTCAATTTAGATTTGATGATGAGACCTCTGGGAACCATAGAATCCAAATTCTGCGCCCTGTTCGTCGCCACACCATGTCCATCTTCATCTGGGATCGGCCAGCGCCTGAAACACAGACAAACATCACGACGACGACGTATAAAACGCTATAACGCAACAATTAATCAGAAACAATTCACTAATAAAAGTTCGGATCGGCGTGATTGTTGCGGTTTAGCGGAAAGTAATTACCGTTTTAAGTAGTGAAAAACTAAAAACAAAGTGACATTTATTGCTGTGTGTTGAATAAATTCGACTTGAATTATTGTATAACTGCCATTGTTGATTTCTAAAAATTGTTGTTTGTGTATTCAATACTTAAAACGGTAAATTAATTGAAATTAGTTTGAGGGTGGGCGATATTCTTTTAGAAATTACCGAACCGAATTCAAGTAAATTATTTTAAACATAAATATTACAACGTGGAAGTCATTTATGGTTCTCCATACCGATTTTTTATATTTGCAGTTTTATTTATTAACAGTTTCATTATATGTAAGTATTAAGGTATCTTATTCTTCAAAATGAAGTACTTTATTCAACATCAGAAAGGTAGTTTTGAAAACATTTCACCCTCTCCCTTTTGCTACCCATTTTATTTATAGACATTTCATCTACCTTTCTATAGTGGCTTATTATGATCTCCTTTTCAGAATACTTTATTTATCAAAATTAAGTACTTTACTCTTGTTAAAACGTAAAACGTTACAGGTAAACTACCCCTCCCCTTAACCGATCTTCACCAAAATCAATAAGCCTTGAGTACTCTACAACTCAAGAACATTTGGCAAAATTATTATTTGATTCTATTTGAATTTGCGGCATTTATCGTTCGCCATAGAAAAAATTCTACACACAGACACATACAAAGACACTTCTCGGAAAATAACTTTTCTTCGTGTTTTGAAGCAGTCATCGGGCTCGTCCAGACACTGCAACTACTGGGCAAGTTCACTTGCTGCCAGAAACAACTGGAACTGGAAATGCGCGTTCTGTCTCAGTCGGGTCATTCCCTGATGCCTCATCACGGAATGCGCCAAATGCTTGGTTTAAAGTCAAACAAAACGATTTAAAATTAAAAAATGTATTATTAACACACAACAAAAGTTTACGAGTCAGGCTTGTTGGTTCCTCTAAACCGACAATCCCACGATCAAATTAAAAAAGAAGCCAAACAGCAGAGATGATCGCAGACAATGCTACGGAGGATCGCAGGTTACACAAGAAGAGGTAGAATGAGGAATACAGAAATAAGAGAACAATTACAAGTTGCCAGGTTAAGTGACTAAATTAGAGAGTAAGAAATAAATGCGAGCAACATTTACAATGAATGAGCGTCGAGAGGATGCTAAAGATTGTGCATAGATATGAACCGTAAACTCTTATGGAGATCTCTCTGAAGAGGAAACCAAAAGCAGAGATGGAATGATCAGATCGCAACAGCATATGAACTTAATACGTGGTTGGAAGAATAAGATGTTTTTCTCTGGTTTATTTTTAAATCTTACAGGTAATCTTCTGAAACTCCTTAGACAAGGTTCTATGTGACGATAATACCCTGCAAAGATTAGTTCTGCTAGCCTACAAGTGTTATATTATTATTATTAATACCGCCAACACGGTGAGGTCAACTACCGTCTGACCCAGTTGCTCAGTGGCCACGGCAATTCTAATGCCTACCTCCATAGAATGGGAAAGGTGCAAAGCCCAGCGTTCCAATACGGAGACTCTCCCCATGAAGATGCCTCGCACACGTTTTTCAAGTGCTGCAGATGATTCGTAAGACAGAGTACTGGAAATGGAGCTCGGGGAGTTCACCCCCGAGAGAGTAGTCGCGCTTATGGTTCGTGGCAAGGTGGAATGGGACCGCATCAGTGCATTTATTCAATGGGTCCTACTAGAAAAAAAGACAGGCCCAACTTGCACCCAACGGACAGTAGAAGATGAGGAACAACTAGAAGGAGCCCGATAAGGGCGCAGTAGGCTCGGTGTACACTAAGTGGTTCCAGAATGGACATGAATGCCTGAATTAGAGATGGTTTTTTTAGTGGGTGAGAGTCCCACCCACCAGAGGAACCACGGCCTCCTCTGACGGTGCATAAAGGATTTATTCCACTCTATAAAATAAAAAATATTATTATTACCGCCATCAACATTATCATTATTATTACTATTATTCAAATAACGTTTTTCCACACTTCGACTCTATCAAGTATGTAAAATATTAACTTGCTAATAATGAAAATATTAGTTGTTAACACATTATATCGGTCTACAAGGAGCTAGACGAAGTCCAGAAATTGGTCATGACGGCGGATTTATATTAAATAAATTGTGTTTAATATATACATAAACAACAAATTTATATAAGTGTCTGAGTTGTCGTGTTTTTATAACGGTTAATTTCTGTTACAAGTGATATGAAGGTCTAATGCATGTTTCACAGAACCGACAGCTGCACAGCTGCTTTGTCTGATAAGTACAGATATAATTCTGTGAAATATGCGTCATAGCATATAAAATTTGACATTGTTAATAAGATAATTGTTCTGTGTGTGTGTGTGTGTGTGTGTGTGTGTGTGTGTGTGTGTGTGTGTGTGTGTGTGTGTGTGTGTGTGTGTGTGTGTGTGTGTGTGTGTGTGTGTGTGTGTGTGTGTGTGTGTGTGTGTGTGTGAGCGCCGGAAAAGAGGGGAGAGAGAAATGTGAGAATGGCTGGGAGAGTGGATTCATGAAGTACAGAATGTTCACGAAGTAACGGAACTATAATTTCAGTCATGTTTTTTTTTTAGTCGCATGAGCCACTGTGGACTACGTTTGGTTCAACTGGTTCTTCCCTACTTCTCCGCTCTCTTCCTCCTCTCCCATATCTCCTTCATTCTTGATCGATGTCTCTCCCTCCTTTCGTCAGTCCAGATGGCACCCTGTCTCCTTCTTGGGACAAAACCTTGGGCACACCAGAAGAGAGTTTATGTTTATGGTTCCAAAAAACTTTTATATTTTTATGCTTGAACTTGTCTTTCATGCACGTTGGTGCAAGTTCTCCAGAATCCGACGACTTGCTTGCGTTGCTGTCGGCACCTGGAGTAGTTTTCCGTTCCTGACTTTCCACAATATTGTACCGTTGAACATAGTTTTGTTGGTAGGTTAGCAGTATTTCAGCTAATCCAAAATAAAGATTGTTAATCCTGGTGGTCCTATGCCGTTGACCACCCGCTGGCTCTTCCGCCTTTAGGGACAGTTTCCCATCCCAAGGGCAAATGGGTGTATTTAAATGTTCTGTTACATTTAGTGTAATTCGTTAACACTGGCTAAATGTAATTCTGTCTAAGTTGTACAGAACACTAATAATGTTTCGTGTATGTGCCGAGATTACATGATAGTTCGCTTGAGTCGCTCGAATTGTTCACTCGGAAATTCCTAATATTGTTAATGCTTATCTAAGTTCGTTAATTCGCATATTTTGTACTGTTGTGTTCGAGTATTACTTCCGGTTGCACTCTGAATCTTACAGTTAGAAATTAGTAAGTCCGAATATTATAACACTGAGTTTTCACTAAGACTGATAAATTTTACAAGACTGAGCATAGTAATACCGAGTCAAAATATATGTTCAAAAAACGTAATAAGACTGCTTCTCCTCCGTGTTAGACAGTTAGTTTTATCAACTCGTCCCTACCCAAATTTTGTCTTGAGCCTGCCCACGCCTTTCCTTACTTACGATAGGTCAGCTCAATATTTTCTTAGAATATTTTGTCCCACTTCTTCAGGGTTTTTGGTTTCTGTTCAATGATTCGGTTTGACTCCTGGTTACCATAGAAACTCTCCTCTCCACCGGTGTCTTCGCAAGACGTTGTACTCTGATAGGTTGTCAGACATCCCCAGATTTCTTCGTTCGGACGTTGATCCTTTTCGTAGAATTTCTGGTCGTTGCGCGCCTGTCAATCACCCTTTTGTTTGGGACATACGCAATGTTGTTCTGACTTCCCCCATCTGTTTCCTTGGTCATCTTGAGGTATTGTTCTATCTTACACCCCTTTTTTGTAGCTATTAATAATTTCTGACATGCGTTGGCTGGTGAAGCCACCCCGACTTTCTAACCGTAAATCGTGTCCGTCACGTAAACGTCACCTCCCGCTGTGCAGCATACTCGAGTCTTTTCAACTAGTTATTTCTTTCATTGTCTCTGTAAAGCGCAGCACCCTCAAATCTTTTGTGACATCCTGTCGTTTTGCAGTACTATCGTATTCTGACGTAACCCGAGCGGACGTTCGCCTTAGTTCTCCGTACACGTGTGATTGCCCTAACCTGGCATTGTGCAGTTTGTTGTGGGGTAATAATTTTTAGCCAAGCTTCTCCTGTCATCTTGAACTTTCATATCTATTGTTGCGTGGAGTCTAACATCTTTCTATTGTCTGCTAGCGACGCTGGTTTGACATCTTCACATTAAGCCTTATTTATTGCTTTAACTTGAAGTCGTTGACACAACTGCGTGTGAACAAAATCAGTCGAGAAGAAAATTTGAAATTTTTAAATTTTTCGCTCGCTATAGCGTCCTCAATTTGGATTTGATGATGAGACCTCTGGGAACCATAGAATCCAAATTCTGCGCCCTGTTCGTCGCCACACCATGTCCATCTTCATCTGGGATCGGCCAGCGCCTGAAACACAGACAAACATCACGACGACGACGTATAAAACGCTATAACGCAACAATTAATCAGAAACAATTCACTAATAAAAGTTCGGATCGGCGTGATTGTTGCGGTTTAGCGGAAAGTAATTACCGTTTTAAGTAGTGAAAAACTAAAAACAAAGTGACATTTATTGCTGTGTGTTGAATAAATTCGACTTGAATTATTGTATAACTGCCATTGTTGATTTCTAAAAATTGTTGTTTGTGTATTCAATACTTAAAACGGTAAATTAATTACCGTTTTAAGTAGTAAAAAACTAAAAACAAGGTGATATTTATTGCTGTGTGTTGAACAAATTCGACTTGAATTATTGTTAAGTGCCATTGTTGATTTCTAATAATTGTTGTTTGTGTATCAATATTTTTCATCGTCATTACCACTTTGGGACTAGTCCTTAGACCTGTTCCGGAACCCATTTCCTCGTCGGTCTACCGACATCTTTCTTCCTAGTAGGGTGATAACCCAAAGCAGCCACAGGTAGACGGATATCAGGGTTGACCCATGCGATTCAAGTGTTCACACCATCTCCTTCTGCGGTCTTCAATCTTCTGGTGCAATTATACAATGTTTAAATCCCGTCTAATATCCCTCTCCTTCTCCGATCCAAGGGGGAACAACCTTGCGTCCCTCTTAGAAATTTCATTTCGGCTGCCTGAATCCTCTGCACGTCCCTTTTACCAAGAGCCCATGTCTCACTAGCATACAGGAATGTGGGGACAGCCACAGTTTTATAAAATTTCATTCTGGTATCCTTCCGTGTTTTATTTTTCAGGCACCTATGAATCGTTCCACAGATGCGTCTAAATTGTTACAGGTGCGATCGATATTTCTATGATAGAAATTATGAAATTGATATTAAGTTAGGTAAGTTCCAGACGATCTGTTTGAAAAATTAGAAGATTATAAACAACGGCGGAAACAATACAAACAAGTCAGGAACTACAAACCTGTACAATACAGGTGTGTGGACAGACCCAGGGAGAGATGTCTGGGGGATTTTTGAAGGCGGAACAGACAGCACCTTCCCTATGCCGTGTTGTGAAGATGATGATGATGATGTTGTTTGTGTCTAATTTAAATTATAGACATATTAAACAATTATAGTCTAATTAAAGTCACTAAGTAACTTCATACGATGTCAGTTATTCTGTTTTCACTGTCCAACACGACGATCTGCCTGACCATTGTAGCAATATAAACGTATGTACTAAATATTATTTTTCTCATAAATTTACTACACAGTACAGGATGAATGATGTATAAATGTGTATCCTTTTATTCACTCTCTCATTCTGTTTGTGCTCTTTCATCTTTTCTGTAAAGTTGTGTTGGCGTGGTAAAAGTACTTTATATAATAATGAAACTTTCACTTGTGAACTTACTTGTCTTTTCTCGTCGAACGCGTTTCGGCGTAGTGTTCGCCTTCGTCAGCTTAGAGACAGACTGCCAGACTTTGTAACGGATATTGCTTGGAAGGTATACCCATACCTTCCAGTACAAAGTCGGACAGTCTGTCTCTAAGCTGACGAAGGCGAACACTACGCCGAAACGCGTTCGACGAGAAAAGACAAGTAAGTTTACAAGTGAAAGTTTCATTATTATATAAAGTGTAGTGCTGTGAAAAAAGATGATGAACAATCAAGACAACTGGTAAAAATAATTCGTGTTTGACAGGTCGTGTTAATTAGTTATAGCATGCCAGTATACGTATAATTGATAAGAGATTACTTGCAAAAACATTAAGAACTGTTTATGATACATGCTTTCTGACCTTCTACTTGCATATTATTTTGTCCTAATGTTCTTACGAAGCTGTGACTACTAATTTTGGTATTTTCCCAATGCTAAACCTGCATTGCACTAACTTTTTGATACTCTGAGTACGCGATCGTATCGATACGTCACGCAGTTTAGAAGAAGAAGAAGTGTACAAATTCTGATTAATGATTCTATTGCTGAATGTAATGCGAAACTACGTAATGTTTTAATGCGTGGTTTAGGTAAGAATGTTTTGGTTTTTAGTTTATTGTTAAAAAAACAAAAACAAAAGCTCATGGTTTGGCAAAATATAACGTTTAATAAGTGAACACTTGTAACGGAATATCATTTTAGCGGAAATCGCATCATCAACATAGCATCGCATTATCAATTTTCTCGCATATAATTATTGTTAGATAATGGAAATTGTGAAGATTTGTGTATGTTATAAAATAGCTTGTTGAAGTTTGCAATCGTTTTTCATTGTCATATTTTTTACGAAAAATGTTTCTTAGCTAAAATATTTCTGGTGTGGTGCGTATGACGCAAAAAGTTGACGTTGTTAGGTTAACATGCAAACTAAAAGTACACATGGAAACCAACACGCCTTTAAAACAATACTTGATTTTTTTGAAAAGCACGTAAAAAATCAAACTCAAAATATTACTATACATATCTCACTTTTTGAGGCGGAAGTAACTTTCCACTAATACTCGTTTTTTTCACTTAATACTCGGTTTTTGCACAGATCACTGGAAAAGCAACTAACTCAAAGTAAGGAGTGGAGCTACACATGTCTCTTTTTTTGTGTTTCGCACAAATTTCCTTTCTAGTAAAGTTTTCGAGATTTTACTGAATAACATAAAAGAATATTGACCGCCTAACGGATAACAACTCTTGCTTTTATTTGTTAGTACGTTGCTTTTTTTGTTGTTGTTTTTATTTTTTATTTACACTCACAAGTAATTGTATTTTGTACTTTACTTTTTCCGTCGCTGTTTTGATAAAAAAAACATTATTTCTTTATTTTAAATGTATTCTGTTATAAGCTTTGTATACACACATTAAACCTTATAGTTTTCCTAACCATCGCTTTTACTTCTTTAAACAGTAAACGAAAAACGAAAAAACATTATCACCTATCCTCACAAATGAAAACTTTACTTATTTTCACTTCACAATAAGAAATAGAATAATCTACAATTAGTACACTTCTTCTTTTATAGATCGTGGTATGTCGATACTATCGCACATTCAAAACACGATAATGTAGTGTGGGTACGGATATTGGGAAAGGACCGTAAAATAAAAATAAAATAAAATGATAAAACAATAATAAAGCTTACATAATACTGGACTCACTTCGATTTTTTACTTCCATGTTCCTTAAGGAAATGGAAGTATGATGATGGCAAAAAAAATCGTGTTCGAGATTATTGCAGATTCTGACTGTACTACACTCAAAACATGAAAAAAAGTCATTTTTCGAAAAGTGTCTGTGTGTGTGTGTCTGTCTGTAGATTTTTTGTCTTTGGCAAACGATAACAGCCGCAAATCCAAACAGAATCAACTATGCTTTTGCATACAACCCTGAATTGTAGAGTTCTCAAGACCTATTGTTTTTGGTGAAGATCGGTTAAGGGAAAGGGGTAGTTTACCAGCAACGTTTTATGTTCTAACAAGGGTATTTTATATGGCAAACGATAACAGTCGCATATTCAAACAGAATCAAATGATTATTTTCATACAGCCCTAAAGTGTAGAGTTCTCAAGATCTATTGATTTTGGTGAAGATCGGTTAAGGGAAAGGGGTAGTTTACCGGCTACGTTTTATGTTTAAAAGGGTATTTTCTATGGCAAACGATAAGAGCCGCAAATTCAAACAGAATCAAATAATGTTTTGCATACAGCCCTGATCTGTAGAGTACTCAAGATCGATTGTTTTTGGTGAAGATCGTTTAAGGGAAAGGGGTAGTTTACCTGCCACGTTTTTTGTTTTATCAAGGGTATTTTGTATGGCAAACGATAACAGCCGCAAATTCAAACAGAATCATATAATATTTTGCATACAGCCCTGAATTGTAGAGATGTCAATACCTATCTTTTTGGTGAAGATCGGTTAAGGTAAAGGGGTAGTTTACCTGCAACGTTTTATGTTTTAACAAGGGTATTTTTTCTATGACGAACGATAACTGCCGTAAATTCAAAGAGAATCAAATAATGTTTTGCATACAGCCCTGAATTGTAGAGTTCTCAAGACCTGTTGTTTTTGGTGAAGATCGGTTAATGGAATAGGGTAGTTTACTAACAACGTTTTATGTTTTATCAAGGGTGTTTTCTATGGCAAACGATAAGAGCCGCAAATTCAAACAGAATCAAATAATTGTTTGCATACAGCCCTGAATTGTAGAGTACTCAAGACCTATTGTTTTCGGAGAAGATCGGTTAAGGGAAAGGGGTAGTTTACCGGCAACGGTGTTTTATCAAGGGTAATTTTTTTCTATGGCAAACGATAACAGCCGCAAATTCAAACAGAATCAAATGATGTTTTGCATACAGCCCTGTATTGTAGAGTTCTCAATACCTATTGGTGTTGGTTAAGATCGGTTAAGGGAAAGGGGTAGTTTACCGCAACATTTTATGTTTTAACAAGGGAAATATTTTATATGACGAACGATAACTGCCGTAAATTCAAACAGAATCAACTAGGTTTTTGCATACCTTTTTGAACTAAAGAGAACTCAAGGTCTTTTGATTTTGGTGAAGATCGGTTAAGGGAAAGGGGTAGTTTACCTGCAACATTTTATGTTGTAACAAGAGAAATGTTTCCATGACGAACGATAACTGCCGCACATTTAAACAGAATCAAATATTTTTTTGCATGCGTCCCTGAATTGTAGAGGACTGAAGACCTATTGATTTTGGTGAAGATCGGTTAATAGAAAGGGGTAGTTTACCTGCAACATTTTATGTTTTAACAAGAGTGAAGTACTTAATTTTGATAAATAAAGTATCCTGATAAGAAGCTCATAGTAATCCACTGTAGAAACGTAGATGAAATATCTATAAATTAAGAGGTTAGGTGAACGGGGTGGGGGTAATTTTCTATCAATGAAAATTATAGTTGAAGATGGAGGGTAGAATTTGTTATATGTGTACTACGTTATCGGCAACAAAGATGTATTTTTTTGTTAAAATTCCTTCCCGGGCTGTCCAATGTTTTCTGCAAAACCAGACGTTTCGGCAGTGCCATCGACTGCCATCATCAGTGAAAATCGGCTGCGAAAACGTGAGGTGGTATACGTTAGTGACCACAGTACTGTGGTTAAGGCTGAAGCAATAAGTAGAAAGAAGTAGTTTCTATGGAAACATTTCATTGCGAATACGATTTTAAATATAAATCTTAGAACATGGAAGTCATGTATGGTTCTCCATACCGATATTTTCCACATGTCTCGCGAAGCCGACAACAATCATTCCATGTTTGACCAAATCCGCAACGATCGCGGCTCCTATACCCGAACTGGCTCCGACAACGAAGCCCACACGACCTGCTCAGCGCTGCATCGCGTCACCTGTATGATACCCGCCTGGGCATCCCGGGCGGTTTTTAAACGTAACTGAGCGTCTTATTCTGCTTCCTTTTCGCGGTCATTCTCTGTGCTTTCACAACCTCGGTGCATTTGCGTGCACAGCCATAAAATGATACCGACGCTTGATGTCTGTTGACAGAAACTATAAAAGCTGAATATTTTCTCGTAATAAATTGCTCAAACGATAAACAAACAGTCATCAGTATGACGGACGACCTTAATGTGCAGTATACGGTCGAAATAAAATGCACAAAAGATAAACACAGGCGTCTGTATGATTGACGACCTTCAGACGGTCTGGGAGGCGTTACCTTATGTTTAAAATATTGTTTACAGAAGTTACAAGCATTTGCACCGCATTAATTAGGTACACTCTAATTAAAGCAATCTCTTCTTCTTCTTCTTCTTCTTCTTCTTCTTCTTCTTCTTCTTCTTCTTCTTCTTCTTCTTCTTCTTCTTCTTCTTCTTCTGTCCACTCTACACAACAAACATAGTTTGAAACAAGTTTAAGAAAAATAAATGTAAAATGTCGTGCAACAGGGTTTTCATGCTTTACTGCAAGCTGTGTGTTTTCCGTGACCAAAGATCAAATCGATAAAGATCAAATTACGTTTTAGAACAGTGATTTCCAAATGGCGTGTCTACGAAAACCAATTTAATAATTACTCTATTAACTCAATTACTTAAATGAATAATAAAGTATTATTTTATTTATTTTTTACAAGACAAAAGCAAACGTTGATATCGAGCTATCTGTCTTTATTTGACCCCCTTAACGTGTTCATAACGACAGCTTCACACACTTGTGGCACAGTGTTTGGAAATTCTGTACAAACAATTTAACCTTGTAAAGGGATCCCCAGTTGGTAAAAACATTACGGCATTCAAATCCTATAAAGTTATGACTTTAGACTACACGAAACAGAAAACTGAATCGTACATAGTAGAACATATAATGAAGTCCAGTCGCCTGGGACGAGGTTTCTAAGACCAGTTCTTCCGAAGTAACAAGAAGACAGTGGTATTACTGAACTCAAGTCTTGGGCTAGCTCACAGCTGATACCCCCATTCACATTCCAGGCTTTTTGAAGTGAGGTGATACTGTGACAGCCTAACATAACAATGCCTTCTATATGTATATAAATTCAAACACTTTTTGCTACAGTCCGTTTCTTGATGTATATATTATATTTAATTTTTATATTGAATTTAGCTCAAGATTTTCTTTCCTTATTAGGTACATGTTTCGGGTACCATTTTGTACCCATCCTCAGCCTTCCGGCTTTTGTGTCTGGTGAAGTACATATGTGTTGGTTGATTGTAATTGTGGCTTTCTGTTGGTTTCTGGTACTTTAAATTGGTTTTATTGTGTGTGATTGTGGTGTATGTATTATTATTTTGTGTATTTTCGATGTTGAGTGCTTTGAAAATTGTGTCATGTTTTGTATTGATTTGTATTTGTTCAGGCATCAGTTTGTTTTGTGTTTTATGTTTGTATATGTGTAAATTTTCCCAAATGTTCATTATGGTGCCTTTGTGTGGTATGTGTTTTATTAGTGTCGTGTTGGTTATGTTTGGGAATTCATGTCTAGTGTTTATCCAATAGGATAAGGAAGATCTCAATGTTATGTTAAGGAGATCACAACAGACTACAAAATAAATGGAATAGCAATAAATTTTTATAAAACGGGGGGCATCCGGCGACAAACGAGAAGACGTACAATGTTTGGAAAAGGCCGATGAACAAGAAATTAAAGGGACAGGAAAAAGCGGAAAGATGATTTCAATTTTTGTTAAACATAGGCTTATCCTTTGATAAGTATCATTACGCAACAAAGGAACATTATCCTAAGTAATCAACTATAGGGATTTAATAACAATAAACTACAGGGACTTTAGGATTATAATATTAAGCTAACACTGGTTTCGTTTGCGACTCACAATCGCAACGGCTGTGATGTGAAATCGAGTCAAGGCCACGGCTCGGTCTACCTGCCCATCCCTATCCCTGGGGACAAATAACACAGCGGTCTTGTCTGTTCTGCCTGAGCTAGATAAGTAACAAAAGCGCGCGCCCTTACACACACGCACACATTCCACTCCCTCTTCACCATGCGGCTCGCCACTCGAGACATTATTAGTTGGCTGATTACTCTCTGGGTGTGATGTAACTAGAGTTGTGCCATGGCTGTGGCAGGGTGAGAGGGATGGGCAACAGGCAGCAGACCTAACGCTTGAAGAGAAAATAAGGAGAAGATCTAACTTGGTGAATTTGTATTCAATTAGATAGGGATGACTTTCTTTAGACCTTTAATACTTTAGGGTTATCTATTATGTGAGCGGGTATCAATATCAATGGGAATTTGATGAATAACTTGACGTATGCGGATGACAGTCCTGATAGCTGAGTGTCTTGAGGATTTACAGGGATTAATTAATCGTGTTGTGGAGGGCAGTGAAAGTAGTGGATTGACGGTCCCACAAAATGAGTTCTTTTAGGACACACTTCGTCTGACTCGTCTGAGATCTATCGGAAAAGGGAGGCCCTAGCGGTAGCTACCCTACCGCCGGCGTAGCGCTAAAAAAAAATTACTACTGCTAAAAATATAAATCAATTATTTATTTAAATTTTTAATTTATTATTTTTTATTAACGCGTTTAAAATTCTTTTTTATTTATTATTACCCGTAAAGAAATGATATAAATTTGTAATAAGCAACAGCAGTAGGCCTATATATTTTTTAGTATTAATAAATCTCAAGTGTTAAGTGGGCTATTGGGCTTAGTATTTACTGACTTTTTGTTGGGTTAAGTGTTATTGGTGGTTTTTTTTGAACAGAAAGGTTATCTTGAAAGTCACTTGTCTTTTTCCAACAACGTGGTACGTGGCAATTTTATCGTGAATCTCAAGCCAATGTCACATCATGAATCCCATGCCAATGTCGCATCATGAATCCCATGCCAATGTCGCATCGTGAATCCCATGCCAATGTCGCATCGTGAATCCCATGCCAATGTCGCATCATGAATCACTGTTTTCTTTCTGTCTTCCTAGATGTACAGGGTTACCCTAGTTTTTGAGCGTGACTGCCGTACGAGTTCATTTCAACAGTTGGCAGAAAGCTGGCTTACAGGGTAAAGAAAAATTATTGACTTTCAAATATGAATCAAAGAACACAAAAAAACTTTGAAACAACGAGGTGTCAATTAATTAGCAAAACTCTTATCACATGTATTGTTTATTTAAAATAATAAAATAAATTAAACACAATCTCTTGTACAAAAAAAGCTTTATCTTAAAGTAGTAATCAAACAGCATTAGAACAGTTTGCAGGGTGGAACAGGCTACAATAAATAAAACATAGAGACTGAATATAAGGTAAACAATCCACTGTCTCCCAAGTGGCTGAGAGGCGGGAAAACAAATCACTTAAGACACTGAATGTATTCAAGTTGTTTAAATATCTAGAGGAAAAGAAACGATGGTTGTGCCATAAGAAGACGGGGATGACTGAAGACGGAAGAGGCTGTTAGCGTAGTCATTGAGGTGCATATAATGTGATGATTTATCGCAGTGCTAGAATTGCATAGTGTTGCGTCACAATCTGGTTTCAACAGCAAATTCATTGGAGTTTTGGTTAGTCTGTATCTACTATTGTGTTTCGGGACCTTGGGCCGGCACGATCGTCAGTTCGGGTACCTGAAACAAAAGCAGCAGTATTCAGTACTGTACAACATGCAATTACAAACACATCCTATGGATCAATAGGTGACTATGCTCCTTGAGGTGCACACTCTCTCACTGCATTGAGACGGTAGTTAAATTTGATATCCCACATGAATCTTAATTTCACTTTAACTGCGTTCATTTTAATTTGATACTTCAAATAAATTTTTGCGATTTTATCAAATTTTTTCACCCGCTTTTTGGGCACTGACGTGCAGAAATTTTGATATTTTCAAAAAAGAACATTATATTTAGATTGTGGTTAAATACAACTCTAAGATAAGATACAAATAATTAAATTACAAAAGATAAAAATAATTAAAGATAAATTAATATCAAATTACTATTTCTTTTATGAATTTGCTAACTGCTATAATTTTTTATTGTTCGACTAAGCTTTTCGTCATTGCTGACATCTTCAGGTCTTAAACAACCTTAATGACTAGCGTAGTCATTGAGGTGCATATAATGTGATGATTTATCGCAGTGGTAGAATTGCATAGTGTTGCGATATATGATATATATATCGCATAGATATATATATATATATATAGAATTGCATGTCAGGTCTGTTGTTTAAGACCTGAAGATGTCAGCAATGACGAAAAGCTTAGTCGAACAATAAAAAATTATAGCAGTTAGCAAATTCATAAACGAAATAGTAAGGATGGCTGCTAATTTAAACAATACGAAGAATAAAACATGCGAATTGCAAGCAGATAGGTTGTTTAAGACCTGAAGATGTCAGCAATGACGAAAAGCTTAGTCGAACAATAAAAAATTATAGCAGTTAGCAAATTCATAAAAGAAATAGTAAGGATGTCTGCTAATTTAAACAATACGAAGAATAAAACATGCGAATTGCAAGCAGATAGGTTGTTTAAGACCTGAAGATGTCAGCAATGACGAAAAGCTTAGTCGAACAATAAAAAAATTATAGCAGTTAGCAAATTCATAAAAGAAATAGTAAGGATGGCTGCTAATTTAAACAATACGAATAATATCAAATTACTTTTAACTTGATTCCACACGTGGCCCTTTGCAATTTTTTCACAATTTTGACCCCTCACATTTTTGCCTCTCCAAATTTTTGTCGGTTCAAAAACAATAGGATTCTGTAGGGTAAAAGCACGGACACGCGTGACATGGTTCAAGAAATATCTGTCGATCTGTTGGAAAGTTATCGTGAGACAAACCCCAAATAGACAGACAGAGAAATGCCAAACAGTCAAGTTAAAACTGGTAACTCGCTTCGCTCGTTCAAATAGTTTCCTGTACAAAGAAGTTTTATCGTGAATAAAGTAAATGGTGCAGTAAAAACACGGGTTTATGTAAGACCTAACTTCTTGCACGTGGACCAAGCTTCTCAAGCGTTTGACAAGACGGATTGAACGTCAAATTAAAAATGGTCCTCCTCGCACCATTTAAGAAAATACAAGTAATGTTTATAGAGCTGATCCACGTCACCGACTCTTTCCGAATTTTCCTAGAACACGAGTTAATACCTTGGAAAAGTAAATGGAAATATAAAGGAACGGAAATACCAATAAGGGATGTCCATCTTACACTTTGAGAATAATGAAGTGGTCATCACACAGGATAAGGAAGATCCCAGTGTTATGTTGAGGAGATCGTAAGACAGCACAAGATAAATGGACTAGCAATAATTTTTTATAAAACGGGAGATCCGGCGACAAACAAGAAGACGTACAGTGGTGTGGAAGAGGCCGATGAACAAGAAATTAAGAGACAGGAAAAGGCGGGAAGATGATTTTAATTTCGTTTGTTAAACATGTCCTTTGACAACCATCATTACACAGTAAAGAAACGTTATTCTAAGTAATCGACTACACTTTAAGGATTATAATATTAAGCTAATATTATAATATTGGAAATAATATTGAAATTAAGCTTATAATATTGGAAATTGATAAATAACCTGAGGTATGTGAATGTTAAGAGTACTGATAGCTAAATGCCTTAAGGCAGGGGCAAACCTAGGATTTCATTTCGGGGGGGGGGATTTTCTTGCGTTTGAAAAAGTCTTCAGTCATAAACTTCCTTTTTGACATGTTGAACACAACAAATAAAGGCTGATATCACGTATGAAAACGCTATTCACTTTAAACTACACAGTCATAAAGGAAAAAGAACACAAAACACAAAGCGATATTCACCAGAGTGAGGTTAACCTCAGATAATTTTTTAATTTTTTCGAATTTCGGGGGGGATATATCCCCCTTAGGTTCGCCCCTGCCTTGAGGACCTACAGCGACTAACTGATAGTGTTGTGGAGGCCAGTGAAAATAGCGGATTGACACTAAACGTTAGTAAAACGAAAATCATGATTATACCCAAGACACAGCAATGTATAGTCGTTACGGGGGAGCACATACAAAGAATATAAAAGTATAAGTGTCTGAGTGGGGTTAGATAATACAAAAATGACCATCAGGAAGAGATAAAATAAAGAATAGGACAGGCGAGGATCGTCTTCAGTGGAATGAGGAAAGAGCCGTGGTGTGGAAGCTTTAGTCTGAATCTCAGATTTTTTTATGGCTTGAAAACCTGGACTTGAAAAAAAACTACCGAGAAGAAACTAGAGGCGTGTGAAATGTAGACATACAGAAAGATCTTGAGAATCGGTTGGTGGAGTAGGGTCTCAAACGAATAGGTACTGAGTGGAATAAAAAAAAAAGAAAGTAATGATTATTATAGAAATCCGAAAACTCGAATATCTAAGGCATGTAATGAGAGAAGAAGACTATCAATTTCAACAGTCAATAATACAAGTAAAAAAAACAAAGGAGAAAAGCCGGGGGAGAGGGTATATTCCCTGATTGCATAACCTAAGACAATGTTAAAAGTACACCCCAGTCTATTTAATTAGAGCAGCTGCATCTAAAATCCAGACTGCCGTGATGGTTGCTAATTTTCTAAGAGGAGACGGCACTTAAGAAAGAAGAAGAAGAAGAAGAAGAAGAAGAAGAAGAAGAAGAAGAAGAAGAAGAAGAAGAAGAAGAAGAAGAAGAAGAAGAAGAAGAAGAAGAAGAAGAAAGTATGAATATCACCAGATAACCTCGATGAAGATGGCAACCATTAAATGCGGTTCATCTCATGTATGTAAATCTAATTGTAATAAACTAACGTGACCATTACCTACGCGTATATAAAAAAGAACACATTAACGCGGAAAATCTAGAAATATTAATTGCTACGGTGAAGAGAACACGTGTGACACTTTACATGTATATTTGTTTTATTTCATTATTTTATAGTTAGTTGATTTATTTACAACAACTTCATTTAAAATCTTAATTGCCTTTATGGTTGTCAATCTTCTCATAGGAGACGACATTTAAAGAAGTAGAAGAAGAAGTAATAGAAGGTCTATTATGTGAGGAGAGGGTTCAGGACGTTGTTGTTCGATTTCAGGAGGTTATAGAAGGTTTATAGAGGTCCCTTAGGTTGGTAATCCTGCATCGAAATAGCATCAAGACGGATACTTACGTGGACTTGCTGTCTCAGCGACAGGACGAACGTGACCGCGTCTGCGACGTCTGACGGCAGCAGCGCAGTCTGCCGTACGGTCTCCGGTACCATTGGGCCGGCCAACATCTCCGTGTTCACTGCCCCCGGGCTTATGCTCTGGAAACACAAAACACAGTGAATACATACAAGTACGTATATGCACACACACATATTTATTACTTTGTACAGTTCCTCTTCTCGATGTATTGACAGAATTAATTAAAATTATATAAAACTGCTAGCCGTGTGTTTATCTTCCTTTTTTTTTCATTAATTTTTTTAATTTAATTCTAATTTTCAGATATTTTATATATCCTATTAAAGAGTGTGCAGCACTCTATACTTTATCTATATTGATGACATAGTCATATAGTGGATAATTACGTGTGAATACGGGAATAAAAATAAATAATAGAACATACATGAATACAATGGTAGCATGAAGTAATCATGAAAATAAGGAATACGAGCTCCAGAGATCAGTGTTCCAGTTACAGCAAGAGTGTTTCAATTACAACATGAATATTACTGTGCAGTAGACAAAAACTATGACATTTATACCCCTTACGGACTGATACCGTATCGGGTAATAAAGGTTGTAGAGCAGGTGTCGCGTTACCGGTACTTTGACTGTGCCATGACTTACGATATTGTTGCGAGAAGCGTGCCGAACAATCCAGAACTTTCTCCACTCCCCGGTCAGTGTGGCAGCTGAGCGTCATTCAAGTGGATGATTCTGGTGACTTCCAGGAATTACGCATTAAGCAGCCGCGGCGTGCAGGTAAGGAGGGAAAGCTGTACTCGGCCTCAGCACAGCGTATATAAAGCCATAGCTGCCGGATTGTCAGTTACGTGAGCGACTTCCGCTAGTGTGGACTGAGTGCTTGCCAAAGTGAAGAATTATTGTATTATGTGTTTTATAATTATGGAAGACTCTATTAGTAGACATTGTTTATTGCGTATGAACAATTTTTATTTGATTTGTTATAAGAGAATGTGTTGTTAATTACGAACTGTTTAACTGTGAAAATTAAAGCTGGTGATTAGTGACTTAACTGGTGTCTTGTACTTATTTTGCTTTCCACTGTACCTACGACGAGCAAGCAGACCGTCGTAACAATATGGATTATGACGTTGATCAGAAGTCTGCTAAGTTTCAGTAAATATGTGGAAAAATTCGTCGAGCGCTGTGAAGAAAAGTAAGGAAAGAGACTCGGTTA
This sequence comes from Magicicada septendecula, assembly GCA_034769895.1. NCBI lineage: Eukaryota > Metazoa > Arthropoda > Insecta > Hemiptera > Cicadidae > Magicicada > Magicicada septendecula. Next base: position 388,298,834 of record CM068372.1, read on the forward strand.
ATATTTTATAAGTAATGGCTGTGCCAGTGTTGTTGTATGGTTGTAATGGCTGTGCCAGTGTTGTTGTACGGTTCTGAAACTTGGGTTCCGGCGAAGAAACATCAGAGTTGAATACAGGTATCGGATATGAGATTCTTGTGATCTGTTAAAGGCTGCACGCGAAGAAATAGACTCTACAATGAAAAAATTTGTAAAGAGTTGAACATTTTTATTATCCAAGATCGTATTGCAGAGAACAATGAGAGCTGGATTGCTCATCTGAACAGGATGCCAGATGGCAGGTTGGTTAAAGAAGTCTGAAAATACAAGCGTATTGGACAACGAAGTATAGGGAGGCCAAGGAAGCGTTGGAGAAGTGGATATATCCCTTTTGGGACCGGAACAGATGATGCGGCTAGTTTTTGATAGAAGAAGAAGAAAAAGGGAAAATAACTTAGTTTTGCGTTACCGCTTGGCACGAGTGCCGCAGGTCCACTACATGTAACACTTACCGTGACTCTAGTTTTGGACTTCTTCACGGACAGCTCCTTCCTCAGCGACTCTGACAGAGCAGTCACTCCGTACTTGGAGGCGGTGTACACGGGTATCAGGTGCGATACCACGGAATGGCCGCACACGCTGCAAACAAATGCGATAAATCAGTACACTCCAGACATTATGCGAGGATACTATTCATGTCTCATAACCGTTAACTTTTTGCAGTAATTTTATTTTACATTGTATTAGTTCGATAAGAGACACGTCGTCACCTGTTTATGTTGACGATGTGTCCTTCGTCAAAGTCGTGAGCCTTCATCGACTTGAGCGCCTCCCGCGAGCAGATCGTCAGCGCCAACACGTTGGTCTCCAGCATCTGTCTCCAGTTGTCCGTGATTCCGTCTGAAACAAAATTTATTGACATTATAATAATAATAAAATATGTGTTGCCCGAACATGGTCGCGGGTAGAACTACTTTCATGGAAGCGTACCCAGGACGTCATCAGGACCTATGAACGGATGAGACAAGCTACTGGGTGGTGGGAGTGAAACTAGCTTGAAGGTTGGAGCTTCCCGTCGACCCCCCCCCCCATTTTCCTCAGGGCAATTCTTCCAACATAATTTTATAAATATATATGTATTCGGGTTAAAACGTCCTGCGACGTTGTCCGATGCCAATATCTCCTGTCGTTGCAGTTTTCTTCGGTTAGACCTCGTACAGTCATTGATCTCGTTACACCCTGTATCCATATTACATTTGGCCTTCCCCTTTTTCTGTTTTTCTGTGGTATCCATTTCATCACACTCTTTGGCAACTTCTCCTTCCCCATTCTCTGCACGTGCCCATACCAAATTAATTGTTTTTTCTCGATGTGTTCTAAAACAGTTCCTTTTATATTCATTTGTTGCTTAATTGTTTCCTTTCTAACCCGGTCTAATTTTGATGTTCTACATATTCTTCTTGAGACGTCCATTTCTGTGGCTTCTATCTTTCTTTTCACATGTTCTTTCATTCTCCATGTCTCAGACCCATATACTAATGTGCTCTTAATCATTGTGTTGTATATTCTCATTTTCCTTTGTTTTCCTATTTCGGTGCTCCACAGTATTGCATTTAGAGACTTAATTATTGTTCTTGCTTTGTTTACTCTACACTTTATTTCTGTATTGTCTGTCCCTTCCTTGTTAAAACTTATTCCCAGATATTTGTAATTCTCACATTTTGCTACAATTTCACCGCTTTCCAATACTATGCCGGTCGTGTCCTCTCCTATACACAAATATTGTGTTTTAGCACATTCATCTGCAGTCACCATTTTCCGTATTCTTCCTTCAGTTTGAGTGCCATGTATTCCAAGTCATCTTTATCATTTGCGGATATTACTTGATCATCTGCAAACTGAAGTGTAGGCCTATATAGACAGGTGTCATCGTCGATTTGGATGCCCATTCCACTGTATTTCTTTTTCCAGGTTGTTAAAGCTTTGGCGACATATATTTTAAAAAGTGTTGGGGAAATGCAGTCCATTGTTGACTGTAAAGGGTTCTGATATTTTACTTCCTAATTTCATTGCAGATTTCATGTCATTGTATAAGTTTTGGACAGCCTTTACGAGGATATGATTGATGTTGGTATTTTGAAGCACTTCCCATAGTTTTGATATTGGTATGTTATCATAGGCTTTTAATTTTATAAATACATTCTACTAATTTTGTGTGTCTCATAGTTTTTTAGTGAACCAACGTGAAGTATATGGGTTGAAGAAAATATGAAGAAGCGTCGATTTCAAAGTATTCTGCCTTAATTGATTGTTATTCAAATTAAAGGTAATAAATCTTACCTAATTAGGAATCACTTTAGTTCAAAATTTGCATCCTTAATAAGTCTTGTGAGGTGAAGATGTTCAGAAAAACATTCTTTCATTTCACCTTCACACTTTCATTTAAAGATGCCGCCCCAAGAATGTTTTCAGTAATCTATAGATCGTGCTGAAGTACGTTAACTTTTTATGTAAAAACCTGCAATAAAATATTCCGATTTTTTAGAAATTAAAGTCAACGAACTGCTATTTTATCTGTTTAAAGAGGGCGGTACAAGTCATAGAAATATTAGTCTATAGAGGAGTCATGACTTAGACAACTCTGTAAGCGGAAGCGTGTCTGGGTTAAAAGATGAAGGTAGATTAATAGGTTTTGTCTTCGTTTTCTGGCGTGTGCGTAATTGGTTTTTAAGGTTGCAAATACGTACGTTATTTACCAAATTTTGAGTGTCTGTTATTATTAAGAAAACTCCAACTTTATTTTATCTATTTAAAAAAATCTAATACCTTTTATTTCTTTAATTATCTACACATGCAACTGGCTTTAAAATAGATCTACATTAAAGGCCATTTTATCTATCTATTTTATAAGTGATTACGGAATTTTGCTGAAATTTTTGGTATCTGTAAGGGGGCAGGGGGAGGGGATTGATTACTTGATCCCTTCCCGCGTAGTGCGCCACAGCGTGGGTCGATATCCATGATATTTCTGATTTATTTATGTTTTTGAAAAAAATTAAGATTAACGGCACTAAAAATCCACTCCGCACACGTACTAATATGTGGTAAGGTAAATATATATAAGCGACAAAAATATTCCAAGTAGGAAAAGCTCAGTGTCATTCCCCTTAATTTTATGTTTTTCACTTCTCTCCAAAATGTTAACAAACTTTGATCGGCATCTGTGTACATATTTGAGGCTTTGAACATAATCATTGTTCGAAACGTAATCTCCACCAAATTCCCACGTAGGATTTTTGGGTCTTCAAATGTTTGTGGGGAAATATTCCCACGCCTGGTATCACTGCAGGCAAGGAGTGCGTAAGCGAGAGCGCGATCTATCCGCAAATATGTGTAATAGCTATCGGTCAACAACAAGACAATTCGTTCGTAACAGAAAAGTACCAAATTAAATGCACATGTGCACGCGTGCACATCCATTCATGTATGGATCTGTGACGTTAGAAAGGTAGAGAGTCACCAAAACTCGGAAACACTAAAAACATTCTGTCATCTTATATAGTAGAGTAGGTTTAGAAACGTGATGATAATTTTTTACGATAATTTTTTGTTCATTATTATAGTGTTACTGTTAAATGTCGATTTCTTTGGTTTTATACCTAAAAATAAAAATAAAAGAATTATGACCTCTGACTTTACTGCAATTTTCTCTCGGGGCTTTTCCTAAAAAATATTTATTAAAATGTACTATTTTGGTAATAAATTTGTTATTTATAGGTTTTAAATACTAAGAGTAGTGAAAATAACTATTATACACATCAGAAAAATATTTTTCTGTAACGAAATGTAATTTTCATCATCCATTATATAAGTGGCAACATTACTACTTTCCCCTCCACAACCTTGCATCACTGTTGGCTGTGTGGTCAGATCACTGTGAACGATCAGTTATTCCACAGTCAGCGAAGTCTGTTTTTTTTTCGAAGTCTGAAGTCCATCAGACACCGGAGTTTAAGATGTCTTCCTTCAGTTTTAACTGATTTGACGGTAAATCTTGAACTAATATCATTCGTAAGAGATTAAGTTTGATTAGGGACGCACGATCTATTATAATTTCTAACTTTTTTTATCAGCACCACAAGTGGATCAGCTGATCAAGGTGTCAGCTGTTGAGTGCAGAAACGGTATGATTCAGGGACTCGCACCCACGGTTACAAACGATTGTGGCATTGCCAATCATACACGTGCATGCATATTCTAAACTAAACAACGTTTCGGGCCCTTAAAACAACTGTTATGTCAAGTAAATTTTGTAAAAATTGCGACCAGGGTCCATTGTGAAATAGCATCTCACCTGATACAGTTTCCAGGTGTATAACCCCGGCATTGTTGACCAGAACATGGACCGGGGACTTGAGGTTTTTCTCGATCCAATCGAACGCCGCTTTGATGTCCTCCTCCTTGGTCGCGTCACCTTTGACCGCATACAGTTTGCCCTTCTGTTCCGACAGCTGCTTGGCCAGCGCCTGAAACAGAGAAGGTACTTGCAGGCTACGGGAAACAAAAAAGAGACATATAACACAACTGACGTAAACAAAACTAAATTGTTTCCCAAACTTTCGTGGTTACGTACTGGGACCCACTAATATATTTAAATTTTTTCGCAACGCACAAGATGTACGTAACAAACCAAAAATGTCATAATAATTCTTTGTTGATAGATCAGGCATTATTGCTATAGGATAATGTTACTCCTGCCACTGGTCTTACTCTTCAGGACGCTGGTAACGTCTTTAGAGGACATTTATTCTACTTGAAAGTCACAAGGGAACAAATAGGATGGAAATAATGATTATGGACAGGGAACGACTATAGTACGGGAATTGGTATTGCGGACATATTAACTTTGCCAAATTCAGATACTGACTTTCATATATATAGGATATATAATTCATAGACTAGGATGTATAAGCAGAATGACTGCTCCTTATAAGTAAATTGTGAGACTTATAGAATGTAGCACTGGTAGCTCTGGTGTGCGAAGTAGAGTATTGCTAACTCATCCACACATTTCAGAATAAGTTACTGCAAAGCACTGTTAACGTCCATAATGATAACGTTCATTGCGCTGTGAAAATAGAGAGTGCCGTAAGAGAAGCCAAGAAACGTACAGCGAAGCAGGAGAACGTTGAAGCGCAGTGTTGCCGGTAATGGCAAAGTTCCGCTCCACTTAACAAGAACAAAACAATTTGGGCTTCTTTAGACAACTAAATCGTAATTACTGGACGGTGGTACGGCTCCGGACGATGTAAAAAAAATTGCACGTTCGCTTGTCAAGGTTGATTCAAACATTTTATTATGTGTTTAAATAATTTGATAATATGAAAATATCCGCGCAGAAGACTTTGGCCTTTACTGGCAAACACCCTTTGCGAACTAAGATAGTATTGGATAGGATAGTACAGTACATAGTAGACACCTTTCAAAGGAAAATCCTCAGACGCATTATAGGCCCAATACAAGAAAATGGCTCATGGAGACTGAGATACAACAATGAACTGTATCAAATATATAAAGAGATACCAGTCTAAAAACTTATAAGAATACAAATATTACGTTGGGCCGGACATGTTATGAGAATGGAGGATGGCAGGAACCCCAAAAGGGCTGTGCTGGGTACATGGGAGGGAACGAGACCTAGAGGCAGACCGAGGAAGAGGTGAGAAGATGGCATTGCAGAGGACGCGAGGGACATGGGGATAAGAAAATGGAGGAGGGCTGCAATGGATAGAGTAGATTGGAGGCGGAGATTGGTGGAGGCCAGGGCCCGATTTGGGCTGTAGCGCCATAGGAGGAGGAGTACAGTACATTGCCACTATTTTGGTTGTGACATCACTTATGACCATGATGTTGATCATAAGTTGGCCAAGTTTCAGTCAATATGTGGTACAAGTTGTGGTCAAGCATTAACGAGGAAGCCAAGGAAAGAAACTTGTTAAATGTTTTGTAAGGTAACTGCTGAGCCAGTGTTGTGTTGTTGTTCTGAAACTAGTGTTCCGGCGAAAAAATCTGAGTTGGATACAGTCATCGGAAATGAGAGTCTTACAATCTCACACGAAGAGACAGACTCTACTATGAAAGCGTTCGTAAAGAGTTGAACATTTTTTATATCCAAAATTCCATTGCGGAAGACGTGGAAGTGAGGTGAGCGGTGGAGAGGTGGTGAGGTGGATCTGAAGAGGACGCGTAAGGAAGTTCGGCAATACACGCCCACTGGACAAAGAATTTCAGGAAGATCTATGAAGCGCTGGTGAACTGGATGCATCTTTTTTATGGCCGAAACAGGCGATTCGCCTAGTCCCTGATAGAAGATGAAGAGAAAGCTCAATAAAATAGTCAATATAATGAAACTGTTTCTGATGAACCGCGTAAAAATGTTAATATATGTTATGAGTACAAGTTAGTCAAGTATAAAATATCTATTATTCTACAACTGTATTCTCCAAATATCAAAAAATATAATTTAAGTTTAACAATGTAAACAAAGTAGTTTTACATTAAGTAACATAAAAGAGTAGGTTTTAAGTGAAAAATTGTTTTTTACAGGTTTATATTTGACGTGAAATAATGGATTTTTATTTTTTCTTTGTTGCAGGTAAAGAAATTTGATTTTATTTCATTAGCGGTTCGAAGCTTTAGTTTCATCGTAATGAAGATATACTAGAAGTTGGTGAGTACAAACACTGATAAATGAAAACTTTAGAAATTGTCGGACGTGAACTCAAATTTTTTATTTATCGTCATCATCATCAAGTATTAAACCAAGGATGAGTTTTCCGGCCTCAAACAGTCAAAATCTAGAGCCGGTGACTCCAGCGCTTCCTCGGCGTCCCACACCTCTCCGTCCCTTCGGCTTTTAGTTCTATAGTTTGGGGATGCGGCAGTCACCCATTCGGCAAAGACGTTCCCACGAATTCAGCCGATACTGGGCAATCCTGTCGAGTATACTCATAATATTCAGTTCCTGCCGTATGTCTGTGTTTCTTCTACGATCATGGAAAGTATACCCTGCGACGTGCCTGAGAAATCTCATTTCAGCCGCTTGGATATGACCTGCCTGGCCTTTCGTTCAAGTCCAATTCTCAGACCCATAAAGAAGTGTGGGAAGGGCCTTTGATTATATTGTATTAATTAAAAAGGCGAGTAAGCTACGTAAGTTCAACCATATGTGCGGGACCATCAGGAGAACCCTAAAAATCTACGAATAAATAAAGACGCTTGAAGCTCTACAAGATTTGAGGCCCTCTCCCCAAACTTCTCTGTGGGTCTAAGAATCGAAATACTGTATAAGGAAGTCGCAAGCCAGTCGTATTCAAGCAGCCGAAATTAGATTTCACAGGCACGTGGCAGCGCATACTCTCCCAAAATGCAGATATACGGCAAGAACTGAATATTATAAGTATACTCGACAGGCTTGTCCAATATCGGCTAAAACGAGTGGATGAGCTCCGCGTCCCCAAACAACTATAGAATTATAAGTCGAAAGGACGCAGAGGTGTGGTACGTCCGAAAAAGCGTTCGATTCTAGTTGGGACCGGAACAAAGCATTGTTGGTTTAATTATTGTTTAAGATGATGATGATGATGATGATGATGATGATGATGATATTGATGATGTTGAAAAACACGAATCACAGGACACGACAATGTTTTAAGTGAACAACGGGATCCTTTTAATTATTTTGTGTGTTACGTTTCCTGCGATTACGATAGCGATGCCAGTTCCGAAATGTTAAGTACAAATGATTGTCAACAAAGTAAACACTGTTAATGCGCAAGCCTTCCGCCGTCTTGACAGGTGAGTTCGGTTAACAGAGATGTAATATTTTGGGTTTCCACGAAAACAGAACCCGAATGGTGTGCTATAGCGAACCTACCCTCTACCGTAGAGGTAGCAGACCTACACCTCTGAGTATGGGTACCTATGTTAATGCAATAGTAAATGTATACAAAAAATTCACACCCGGGCTGTTTGGCCGTGGTTCGGTCGTTTTCTGAACGTTTCGGCCATCCACCGGAGACCTTCTTCAGTATAAAAGAGTTAAAAAATTCGACAAAGGCGGAGAGCCGAACGTACCCCTAACCGAGAACAATGCTTTTACCTCGGCAACGGCTTTCCACCGTTAGGGGTACATTCGGCTCTCTTTAGCCTTTGTCGAACACTTTTAACTTTTTTCTACTGAAGAAGGCCGAAACGCTTAGAAAATGACTGAACAAAGCACTCGGCGACGGCCGAAGACCCCGGATATGAATTCTTTTATCATTGACTCCGACCGTGATAGCCTACGTAATATTAAATGTATTTTTCGCATATCTAACGAGTTGAACTGCACTCTAATTGTCCGTTAACTAAACATCCTTTAATTCTAAACAAAAAAAAAACTTCGGACAAGTAACCGAAATTTCGCACAACAATAACGCCGATATTACCTCTAATATTACAAAGATGTTTCGCATAATAATTATGTGAGAACAAAAAGCAATTAACAACAAAATCAAACTTTTTTTTAAATTAAACAAATATACGTAGGGGTTGAAATTTATTTCTCCGAACACATCGCCGCCTTTGCAGTTTGATTAGTTGTTGCAATTCCCAGTGATTCGGCGAAACGCTACACGTGTAATTTTAAAAACTTGTCTGTAATGTTGATCGATAATATGTTTTACGTTTCGTATAATTTGATAATGTAATTGTCACAACTTTCCGGGCCGTGGTATCGACCGTCTGTCTATAAACACTTCTAGCCGTTTCGTCAATACCGATAATAGCGCGGAACATTGTGACAGCGTAAACACCGTCCGTGAAACTTACGTTCATTTGTTAATAATATAATGTTGAAGTCGGTTATTTATCTTGTCTCTAAATAAACTATGGTATTCACTTTTATATTGTTAACAAAATTAATTTAAATCAAGGATGGGTTCACCAAAGATCACTTCGGAAAAATATCTTTCCCCGAAATAATCGAAAATCTACGTGATTTAACTAACACTGACAAAAATCCTATTATGTTGAGTGAGAAGTTTTCAATTATGGTAGTGCTGTGTGTGTAATGAGCAAAATAAACTGTATTTAACACTACGTCAGCACCGGCTTTGCTGATTCGGCAGAGTAATGACCTGAGACACGGGCTCCCGCGAGGTTGTGCAAGTGCCTTCCTTGCGGAAGCTGGCTGTCTCGGAGTCATTCCTTACCGTTTCGGCCGACGCTCTAGGGCGCTCAAGCCTCTTGTCCTCGCCAGTGCGTCACTACGTTCCCAAAGGCTAGCCTGAGGGGACCATGGTGTCGCGCCTCGGCGGGACAATTGGCTGAAGCAAAAGCTCAAGCTTGCCTCCGTGGTGGCCATCTAATTAATCATGGACCCGCGGACTGTACCATAACTCCTTGTGCAGAGCAAACGACCGCGCTGACCTGTTGGCACCTGGCGTTCATCAGGCATAAGCCTGGACAACGCACACAAATTAGGGCGCAAGACACCCGTGCATCATCCATCCATCCATCCATCCATCCAACATTTAACACTTACAAACAATATAAGAGACACATGTCAGACTCTCAAATATACATTACGTAGAAATTAAAGTTAAATTTCTCGTTAGTCATTCAATTAAAGTGCAATTATAAGTAGCTACTTATGAAAAATTTGTAAAATATTTGCAGATCAATTTAGAAAAATAACTGTTCACAGATGATAATAATAATAGTTATTATTATTTTTATAAGACAAAAGGAAAAGAAATGTTGAACTTACTTCGACTTTGTCCGCACGTCTCGCGAAGCCGACAACAATCATTCCATGTTTGACTAAATCCGCAACGACCGCAGCTCCAATGCCCGAACTGGCACCGGTGACGAGAGCAACACGACCTTCCCAACGCTGCATTGTGACAACGATTGACTGCTTCGGTTTCGGACGGCTGGTTTTATAAACGAAATTGCAAACGCTCACACACACACACAAGAAAAAAGCTTTCTCATTATGCTTCGAAAAAACACAACTTTTAGTTCATATCATTCAGGTTGCGTAACCGCGACGTTTATTTAAATAAACATGCGTACGAAATTAAAACTGTATATACGTTCATATGCCTGCAAACAAATGCATATTACAACGTAAACAAATGAGGTACATACATACACAATCAGTCGTGTATGAGCAGCTGTTCGGTGCGGTTGTGCTGTCGTGTGCGGTAACTTAATATTATCGCTATCTTTATTACTAAATAGACTTGTATGTGTAAGCAATATTGCAACAAGAAATATCAACAAAAGGTTTATCTGATTACTCGAACAAATCCAAGCAGCCGGCCAGGGGGCCGCGCGTGCGTCTGCTCGTCCGTGTAGGACTGTGTGTCTGTCTGCGGCTAGTGGTTGTTTGTACCTGTTTATCTACAAAACATAAACACAAGGCCAGAAATTACTTATCTGGAACTACACGCGTCTTTCAATTTATCTGTCTACTGTAATTATCGACAATAATGAATTATCAGCAACCAGGCCTGTCAACTAACGTTGAACCTGTTCCTACAGTACCTCCAATGTCGCAAAACGCCCCTCAATCCTATAACAGTCAACAGCCAGGCAGAAATGTTAATGTTGATTTTACACAACACGGATCCCACAGCTGGCAGATGGTGAAAAAACGAAAAAGAAGTCGTCAATCTTCAGAAAACACATCTGAAACACACACTCAGCTTAATGACCACAATAGATTTACGGTGTTACCTATAGATGACCCTGATGACGTCCAACCTACTCAAGTCTTAGCTCAGCCGAAAGTACCTAGACCTCCTCCTGTATATCTTCATGGTGTCGTCAATTACAATGAAATGATCAATAACCTTACAAAAATTTTGGAATCAGAACAGTACAGTACTAAATCGTTCGATGACAATACGGTGAAAATCAACACTTTTGCACCTGATTCTTACAGAAAATTAATCCGTCACCTCGAGGACGAATAAATTATTTACCATACTTATCAAATTAAAGACCAGCGAGCATACCGGGTTGTCATAAGAAACATTCATCCTAGCATCGGTGTACACTTTATTAAAGAAGCACTAAAAGAAAAAGGACACTCAGTCAGAAACATAATCAACGTTCGACACAGAGTCGAGAAAACACCCCTCCCTCTCTTCTTTGTGGATCTTGAACCTGCAGCAAACAATAAATAAATATATAGCCTAAGGTCTTTAGGTAACATGCAGATTGCTGTAGAACCACCTCGGAGAAAAAACTTCATAATCCAGTGCACTCGTTGTCAGTCATACGGTCACAGTAAGACGTATTGTAGGAAACCTTTCCAGTGTGTCAAGTGCGGAGGTGAACACAACTCCGCAACTTGTTCCAAATCTAAGGATACACCAGCCACATGTGCATTATGCGATGGTCCTCATACAGCTAATTATAAGGGCTGTGAAGTTTATCATAACCTGCAGGCCAGAAAAAGCCCCGTACCAAACTCCACACCTAGGAGAACGCCTTCAATGTTTAGGACTATGAACACGGAACAGAACATGAATACCCGTAACGTCTCTTCTCCTACTTACGCTCAAATTGCAGGACTACCGCAACACTCAGAATCATCGCCCCCTTATGACAGCAATCTCAAACAGACAACAAATGAGGACATAACTCTTTCACACTTCCTGACAAAATTCGAGACTATGTTCAGTCAACTCATGCAGCAAAATACCGTCATGCTTAATCTCCTTACAACACTTGTCAATAAACTTTCTAATTAATAATGAATAACAATTACAGGATTGGATTATGGAACGCCAATGGACTCTGTCAACGCACCCTAGAACTCAAAGCTTTTCTTATTGAAAACAAGTTAGACGTAATGCTTATATCTGAGACACACTTCACAGACAGAAGCCGTATTAGGATTCCAGGCTTTACTGTTTATGATACCCAACATCCTGACGGTACAGCTCGTGGCGGAACCGCTCTGTTAATCCGAAACAATATAAAACATTATCTCTTCTCTAACGTCAAAACTGCTCACCTACAGGCGACAAACGTTTTAATTGAAGATCAAAGAGGCCCTCTAATTGTTTCTGCAGTCTACTGTCCCCCAAAACACAGAATCAATGAAACTGACTTCAGCTCTTTTCTTGGAACTCTTGGTGCACGTTTTTTGGTGGGAGGTGACTTTAATGCAAAACACCCGCAATGGGGTTCGAGATTAGCTAATCCAAGAGGTAGAATTTTATATAACGTCATTAGACACGAATCCCTGTCCTTTCTGTCCACTGGTCAACCAACCTATTGGCCTTCTAACACAAATAAAATACCTGACCTAATTGATTTCTTTTTAATACGAGGCTTGTCTCATAAATACTACAAAGTTGAATCTTGCCTTGATTTGTCCTCTGACCACACTCCAATTATTGCCACTATTAGCAATACTATAATTTAGTCTGAAAGTCTACCAGCACTCGCAAATCGTCATACTGACTGGGATTACTTTAGAGAGCTTGTAAATGATAATATCTCGCTAGAACTTCCACTCCACACTGCTGCTGAATTGGATGCGGCTGTAAATTATCTCACCAGTACTTTTCAAACATCAGCCTGGGAAGCTACACCTTGCAATACAGCGAAGAATAAGCACTCAAACCTTCCTCTGGTTGTCCGGAAGAAATTAGCTGAGAAGCGTAAATTGCGACGAATTTGGCAGCATACTCATCATCCGGATGGTAAAAGAAAGTGGAATTCCGCGGCCAGACAACTAAAACGATTGTTGGAAAATTTAAAGAATGAAGGGATTCAGGATTATCTAGAAAATCTGTCACCAAATGAAAGTACTGATTATTCTCTGTGGAAGGCTACTAAACGATTAAAAAGGCCACTATTACAAATACCACCAATACATAAACCAGATGGTAGCTGGGCGCGCAGCAATACAGAGAAATCCCAGACTTTTGCCGAACATTTGGTCAACGTTTTTCAACCTGAAGCCAGCAAGAACGTCTCTTTCGATGAAGCGGTACAAAGATATTTACACTCCCCGCTCCAAATGACTCTACCTATTAAGCCTTTTAAAGTTAAGGAAATCAAGGAAATAATCTTGTATAATTTGAAAAGTAAAAAGGCTCCCGGCATTGATTTGCTATCGGGGAAAGTCCTAAAGGAGCTGCCTCACAAAGGCGTTGTACTAATAACATACATTTTCAATGCCATACTCAGACTTGAATACTTTACTCTTCTCTGGAAATCGGCTCAAGTTATCATGGTCTTAAAACCTGGTAAAAACCCTCAAGCGCCCTCTTCTTATCGACCCATAAGCCTTCTATCGATACTTGGTAAGATCTTTGAGAAGCTGTTTGTAAAACGACTTATGCCAACAATTGTAGAAAACAACCTAATTCCGGATCACCAATTTGGTTTTCGAGAAAAGCACTCTACGGTAGATCAAATACACAGACTAACAAATGTTATCAATAAATCGCTGGAATCGAAGATGTTCTGCTCAGGTGTGTTTCTCGACGTTTCCCAAGCATTTGACAAAATCTGGCATCTTGGACTCTTATATAAAATAAAGAAAAATCTGCCACATAATTGTTACCGTATTTTACATTCCTACTTAGTGGGCAGAGTGTTTCAAGTCAAGTACTCGGATGCTACTTCTCCTCTATTACCAGTGGGGTCGGGTGTTCCGCAGGGTAGTGTCCTGGGTCCTCTGCTCTACCTCCTGTTTACCTCGGACTTACCGTCAGCAAGTGAAACCATTGTTGCTACCTACGCCGATGACACAGTAATCCTAGCGACACACTCCGACCCCTCAATAGCATCTCTTATACTACAAGAATCATTAAACAGCGTTCAGTTATGGCTTGATAATTGGCGCATAAAAATCAATTCATCCAAGTCAGTCCACGTTACCTTCACCACACGTAAGGCAACCTGCCCTCCAGTCACAATTAACGGTCAACCAGTACCGCAAGCTGAAAGTGCTAAGTACCTTGGGATGCATCTGGACAGGAGACTAACATGGAAAAAACATATAACATCTAAGAAGCTTGAACTTAAACATCTCACAAGGTCAGAAACATCTATTGGCTTATAGGCAGACAATCACGGTTAAGTCTCGTCAACAAACTCTTGATCTATAAAGCCGTTCTTAAACCGGTATGGACTTATGGTATTCAACTTTGGGGTACTGCAAGTACAAGTAATATTGAGTTTATCCAGCGCTTTCAGTCCAAAACACTTAGATCAATAGTCGACTCTCCATGGTTTGTCTCCAACAACTCTATACACCGCGACCTCAAAGTTTCAACCGTGAGAGAAGAAATCATGCGCCTCTGCAGGACTCACATCTCCAAACTAGAACAGCATCCTAACCACCTGGCAATTAACTTGTTAGACAACAGTGAAGATATTTATAGACTAAAAAGACACAAACTATTAGACTTACCATTCAGGTTTAACTCATAATGTATTCTCTGTATTTTCTGTATTGTACTGTCTGTGGTATCTGTTCTGTATGTTTTTGTATTCGTGTCATTCATACGTGTTAATGTCAACCTATATATGTGCCTTATGGGCCCAGTGTTTAATATTTGAACTTATTGTATCATGCCAGCAGGAAGTGGAAGTGACTATTGTTCATTTGTTTACATGTTTTTATCATTTAGTTTTGTATTTTGTTACCTCTTTAATCTATTATCAAAAACAAGAAGAGCTGTCAATGGTCAGCTCTTCATAATCCTGTGTGTGTTGTCAGCCAATTTGTTAAATGTTCGCTCAGTCGAACAGCTTACAGATCTCCATAAATTAAAAAAAAAATACATATACATATACATATACAAAACATGAGTAAAACAACTCTATGCTGTAATAAGTCCGGGTCAGAGAGATAACATAACCGGAACAAAATGTGTACAGTGACATTGAGTTTGACTGCAAAGTAATTATAATTGGCAGGTTCAGAGATAAACAGTGTAAACAATATACTTTGAATTGTCAGATAACATTGAAATTTACAGTTGCGTAACTTTTGAGGGAGGGTCCCAGAACTATTAAAAATTTCGGCGGAATTTTAAAATCACTTAACGTAGGCATATATCTAAGTTACTTCCGTGTGTTAAAAAAAAAAAAGGTTTATAACTAATTGTAGAAATAAAAGGAATTACAATATTTGGTAATTAATAAAATAAATTTAGAGTTTTCTTAATCACTTAACATTTGGTAAATAAGTACGAATTTGCAGCATTAACAAAAAACATTAAGGACGCTCCAGAAACAAAGGCAGAGTCTCTACTTTTCGTTCAGACACACTTTCCCTTATAAGGTTGTCTACGTCACGACTCCTCTAGTCCAATATCTCTATGGTTTGAACCTTCGTATTTGCAGAGTTAATAACAGTTTTTTTTTTACTTTAATTCCGAAAAAAGAAGATTTTACATAAAAACTAACGTACTTTAACAAAACTATAAGCTGCTTATTGTTCTTGACAATTAATAATACAAGGTTTCACAAAGTATCTTCAGAAAGTCTCAGTTTTGCAAGATTTATTAAAAATCGGTAAATATCACTATAATATTGACGACTCGGAACACTAAGTTTTTTATAAGTAAAAACGTAAAGTTTTACCTTACAGCCTAAACCGGCTTTCACCTATAGAAGGCTTCATCAGAGGCCTCCTATAGGTGAAAGCCGGTTTAGGCTGTAAGGTAAAACTTTACGTTTTTACTTATAAAAAACTTAGTGTTCCGAGTCGTCAATATTATAGTGATATTTAGTTAAGTAACGGACACGTCATGGACAACGAAATCCAAGAATAAAAATCGGTATTGAGAACCATGCAGAACTTCCATGTTCTAAGATTTATATTTAAAATCACTAACTTGGAATCGGTTCGATAATTTCTAAAAAAAGTATCCCCCGCCTTGTAAATCGAGTTTTATGTTTGACAAATTGATATGAAATATTTCCATAGAAACTACTTCTTTGTTGCCGATAACGTAGTACACATATAAATATAAAAAATTATCCCCTCCCCCTTCAACTACCCTTT
This sequence comes from Magicicada septendecula, assembly GCA_034769895.1. Lineage (NCBI taxonomy): Eukaryota > Metazoa > Arthropoda > Insecta > Hemiptera > Cicadidae > Magicicada > Magicicada septendecula. The sequence goes on from CM068372.1 coordinate 388,314,903, forward strand.
CCATATATACATATATATATAAGTATTACATATGTATATATATATAAATATATATATATTTCATCTACCTTTCTACAGTGGATTATTATGCCCTTCTTTTCAGGATACTTTATTTATCAAGATTCAGTACTTTACTCTTGTTAAAACGTAAAACGTTGCAGGTAAACTACCCCTTCCCCTTAACCGATCTTCACCAAAAATTAATAGGCCTTGAGTCCTCTACAACTCAGGCACATATGCAAAAAATTATTTGATTCTGTTTGAATTTGCGGCAGTTATCGTTCTCCATAGAAAAAAATTCTACACATAGTCACTTTTCAGAAAATGACTTTTCTACAAGTTCTGAGGGTAGTAGAATCAGAATCAGCCCTTATCTCGAACACGATTATCGTCGCGATCACCATACTTCCACTTCCTTACAGAACATGGAAGTAATAAAACAAGGCTACAGGAAATTAATAACTTCGTAGTGGCTGAAAAACGTGTGATAACATCCTGAAATCAGTCTCATTAAAATAAACGGTAATAACTCAATAAAGATAATCGTTATTGAAACACTCTTTAGATGAAAGTTATTGACTGAATTGACTTTCCTATATTTCATATTTCAAACGTTTACGCAAATGCCGTGTAATAAACCTGTTTGTATATTTAAAAAAGAGTTACTAACTATATTGTCGTACACAGATGAAAAAATAATAAAATAGTCTAAAAATTAAGATATTAACAAAATTCGTCAACTTTCATCGACAATGTTTGGGGGGTTCCCGTTCGTCCTCCCCCCCGTAAATACGCCACTTTTTTGCCGTTTGGATTTTTTTTTAATTTGTTCCTGGGAGCGTCCATGCGTTTCACTGCTATACAATAAACTTGGGATATAAATAATTTGTCTACCGTATCTTTCCTTACTTTATTCTTCAGGTTTCTATATATTGTAATATTTACGTAGTTGAATCATTGTATCTTTTTGCCTACACTTATTTAACCCTATTATGAGTCATGGTTACCTAGAAAACTGAATTCATGTAGTCGTTCTATCTTAATATTTTAACAATTAATTATTTTCTAATAATAGGTTCGATACATTTAAATGTTATTATTTGTTTTACTTCCATGTTCCGTAAGGAAATGTAGGTATGGTGATCGCGAAAAAAAATTGTGTTCAAGATAAAGGCTGATTCTAATTGTACTACCCTAAAAACATGAAGGAAAGTCATTTTCTGAAAAGTGTCTGTGTGTGTGTATGTGCGTCTATGTGTAGAATTTCTTCTATGGCAAACGATAACTGCCGCAAATAGACAAATAACTTTTTTTGCATGTATGCCCGAGTTGTAGAGGACTCAAGGCCTATTGATTTTGGTGAAGATAAGGGGGGGTAGTTTACCTGCAACGTTTTACGTTTCAACAAGACAAAAAGTACTTAAAAATTCATTTAAACTTTTTCAAACAATGGTAATTGTTAAAAATAAAATAATTTTGTTGCCAGGCAACCAGGTTGTTCGGTTAGGAGGGAGGGGTAGTTTACTTGGATTGTTTTGTATTTTAACAAGAGTAAACTACTTATAATTTTAATAAATAAGTGCCCCGAAAATAAAGTCATACTAATCCACTGTAAAATGGTAAATGAGATAATTATAAATGGAGTGAGTAGTTGAAGGGGGAGGGGGTGATTTTTTGAAAATTGCTGTGCTGAAATCAAGTAAAGTACGAATATTTAATTTTGAAGGATAAGCTACCTTATAAATTACATGTGATAAGACTATTACTCTATGAAAGTATAAATACCATTAATGGTGGGATCGGTTGAGGAGGAGGGATGATTATCTGCGTAGTTCAGTTTATTTATAAGAATATAAAGTGCTTCATTTTTATAGATAGTGTGACTCGAAAATAACATTATATTAAACTACTACCCCATAATAACAAAAATATCTATAAATAGTGAAAATAGTTTGACGGTGGGCGATATTTTTTAGAAATTATCGAACGGAATTCATGCAAATGATTTTAAATATAAATCTTAGAGCATGGAAGTCGTGTATGATTTTCCATACCGATTTTTTTTTGCGAAGATATTTGTAAGTTGTAATCTTCCGCTATTTTATGTAATTCATGTCCTGATTTCTGAAGAGAGTATTCACTGTCCGTAATTACGGCTTGGTCATCTGCAAAGTCAGTAAAGATTTATACGATTTAAGTTGTGTACGTAATATTCGATTTCATTACCACTCTGCCGTAATACGTCATCTATATAAATATTAAAAAGTATCGGGGATAGGGTACATACTTATCTTAAATCCAAAATTATGTATTCTCGGCAATTCATATCTTCGTGTCGTCATACATGCTATTTAATAACGACTATTAAATGTTGTGTAATTCTCTTCATTAGATTTGGATGTACTAAGTCTCTTCTTCGTAATTTACTCCATAACTTTTCGGTTAAATTTTCCACGTTTGTAAAATCATGGTGGAGGAAACCCATCCTAAGTGAGAAAATGAAAAAAAAAGTGATTCAAGACTTGAAGAGGAAGTAGCTTCAGATTCTGATACGGCTCGTGGGGTTCTGATTCTGATCCTGAACTTAGTTTTTAGGGGGAGGGGGGGTTGGAGAACGCTGATGAAGGAAAATCATAGAATGGATAAATTGTGACGCCAATGATCTAGGACTTGAGCACCTAACTGATGAAAAACTGTCAACAGAGCAAAAAGAGTGGACTCGGAAGGGTGTGAAGGAGAAGAAGAGGAACCTACTACGCAGTCAGGAATGAGCCTTGACACAGCTTTGCCGCATGCAAACTGATTGCTTGAGTACCCGGACGACGCACTGCTTGCTGACAAACTAGTGTTCAGGAAACTTCTTCTCTATCAGGGACCAGGCGATCGCCTGTTCGGGTCCCAAAGAAATATATACAGTTCACCAACGCTTTCTACGTCTTCGTAGACTTTGTTTTCCGGCAGGCTTGTATTTCCAAACTTTCTTAGGCAACCTGCCATCTGGCAACCTATTCAGATGACAATTGGTCAACGGTCGTAGGGGCGAAAGAGAAAGGTTTCCATACGTCACTAGGGACGGAAGAATCAGATTCTTCTCCAAATGAAACACGGAGCAGAACCAGAGGCTCAAAGGCAGCACTCCTACCATTCATCTTACTCTACAAAACGCTGATAACGTCCTTAGAGGACATTTAGTCACAAGGGAACAAATAGGATGGAAATAATGGTTATGGACAGGGAACGACTATAGGTACGGGAATTTGTATTGTGGGCATATTAACTTTGGCAACGTGGAATGCGAGGGGCCTTGCTTATAAAGCCAGAGAATAGTGTAATTCTCTAAAAGATGTTCATGAAACTTCCGTCACAAATTAAAAAAAAAGTTCAATTCCAAGTGACCTTCGGATGTTTTCATATCCATTAGTAGGATATGCGGAATATAGAGCCGTTTGGACCAGAGCCTCTACCTACTCAAGACCGTCGTGCGTGGTGAAGAGCCACACTATTTTCGATTAAAAATCTAGCCGGCATAGGGTCGGTTGCCCTATATGGTGGTCTCAATCAACAATTCACAATTCCAACAGTAGCCACGGAAACCACGACAGATATAATTGAACAGAAGATACAAACAGCAGAAATGAAATTTCTGAGATCAGTTAAAAGGTGTAATAGACGAGATCATATAAGAAATGAAGAGATAAGAAGTGATTTAGATAGTTAATGAAAGCATTAAAGAATACAGAAGAAAATGGATTCAACACATAAATAGAATGGAAGAAAGTAGAATACCGAAGATGGCGAAAGGTTACAACCCTAGAGGTAGAAGTGATGTTGGTAGATCTAAGAAAAGGTGGACTGTGGAATAGGAACAGACCGCTAAAGGTAAAACCGTTAAAAAAATTTATTCAATTCTAAAAAACAAAAACATACGACTGACTTCAGTAAGAAGGTTTAATCTGTAATACATTTAATACTAAGAGATCCAAGAGACTGTAAGTTCAGCAATTTTTAGAACATTTTTTAAATGTTTTGTCTTTACGTTAAAAATGTTAAAAATAATTTATATTATTAGTTTTCCGTTACGTTAAGATGACAATTTATACTGTAAAATATGACATATAGGCCAACGGTAAAACTCCGTTAACGTATGCCCGTTTATTACATTATCCCGTCTATATCTGCTTTTTCCTGCGGTCTCTCCACATTTGGCATACAGCACCTTTTATAAAATACCCCGATTATAACGCGCAAATCCTACATAATACGCTTCCTTCATTAGCCTATACTTTAAAACTAGTTCAAAACGGATTTACATAGAATCTAAATCTCATATGCATTTTACTACCACTGTGGGCATATTTAATTTTCTCAGTATGTTTGTTGTTATGTTTTCGCGGTATAATTCAAAACTGTGTCTGAGACACAGACAGACAGAAAACTGCCAAACAGTCGGGTGAAAACTGAGTCCTCACTTCCCTCGTTCAGTTGTAATATTAATAACGTAAATATATCAATAATAACGATAATATTGTTATTGACATTAATAATAGCAATAATGTGTAATAATAATGCACTGTCATTAAGCAAGCAACAGAGAGAGATGTTTACATACAAGTTGTTGTGAAGCGGAGATAAACCAAATGTGGTGTTCGATCAGCTGTTTACAGTACCGACTAACTGCATCGACACCGTGACTTGTCAAAATACAGGCTCGCGTGCCGCACGTTTTTCTCATTCTTGTGAGACACCGCTTTGCCTGACCTTGTGACGCAACTCCCATAATGACGTTTAAATGACTCAAGCTCTCGCCTATTCATGTCTATTATTTTTTTCTTCTCTCTCTCTTTCTCTCGCTCTCTCTCTCTCTCTCTCTCTCTCTCTCTCTCTCTCTCGCGCGCGCGCGCGCACGCACACACATTAAAAACTATATTAGTTGTTGAAAATTACTGATTTTCATGGTATTTATTACAAAATGTAGGGCCTATAACTAAAATCTATAACTATTGTATTTGTTATTTTTACATAGAATAGTTTGTAATGGTGCGAGTTTATGATGTTTTGTAGGCCGTATTTTTTTTTTCCTATTTGTATCGGCCATCTGAGGACCACATGCCAATTTCTATTCTTTATTCCCTGTTCTTTCCTTTTTCTCAAATATTCTTTCATCTTTTCACTATGTCTCTTCTTCCTGTCTTCAGTCCACTTTGAACCTGCGTTTTTATCTCTCCTACCCTGGACTCCTTCCATTTTTAACAATTTTGCTCGAAAAATTTGTCTTTCAATTGTTTCTTCTGCGTTTACATTTTTCCAAGTTCTTTTTGACTTCTTTAATCCAACTTGATGTTGAGTTCTTTCCCCACAGATATTTGAAGATCTGTTTTGTTAACATATTGTCGTCCATTCTATATAAATGTCCAAAAAATACTAGTCTTCTTTTTCTCACTGTTTCTGTTATATTTTCTATATTTTGATATATTTCATCATTAGACTACTTCTTAATTTACAACCTTCTGAAGTTTTTCGTGGGGCTAATGTTTTCATAATAATTCGTCTTTCCAATATTTCTAGTTTGTCTAAATTATAATTCAATGCTAGACATTCACTTGCATATAGGCATTCTGGCTTCACTACTTTTTTAAGGCATCACTACTGTAATGCCTTATTTTCGCATTTTTAGATATGCACTCTTTATTGTAAATATCTTTAGTTATACCATATGCTGTTTCCATTTTATGAATCCTTTCTTCTATAGCAGATTTTTCTTAACAATTCTCTTGAATTATTTCCCGTAGATACTTGAATTTTCTAACCCTCTTTATTCGACCAATATCTGTTGCAGGAATTTTGGCGCATTTTTTAATGTTCGTGAGAAATTTGTTTTTTCTGCAGAAATTCTTAAGCCTGTTCTACTGGCTATGTCCACTAAAAAATTAACTTGTGTGTTACTGCAGATGTCAGATGTTCAGATAGTATAGCAAAGTCATTTACGAATGCCAAACAGTTTATTTCAGTACCGTATTCATTATAATCATTTTTTGATAAGTGTGTGTGTGTGATAATTACTAATAATTAATTCTCACTGTAGAGAATCTCTTCAGTGAGAAATCGCCTTCAATCAAGAAGGCTACATAACGAGTGCCTCTTGTCGGCGAATAATAAATTAGATTAAATAAATTTCACTTTATCTGAGTCTTGATGTTAACAGATGAATCAGCTGTCATCGGTCTTGTGTAGTCGGCTGACATGTGATGTAATCTACGCACTTCACTGTTAGTAAACACTTCTATCTGATTCGCCAAAACATTTGAACGAGTCTTAAGCTATGTTTTACGCTTGAACAGTGAACCACTTTCTGGAGCTAGCGGAATGTACGCTGGATGGTCTCGTTAGATTTTTAGAATGTAGAAATGGGACGCGAAATCTTGTTTTAGGATCTCACTGGTTATAATTTCATCGTTACTAATATTGTCGATCCATCTTGCGTTCAGTAATTCCTACAACACAGCATTTCCTGTGCTTCAAGTCTTCTATTTCCCTCTGTTCCAATTGTCTACGTCCCACATCCACACAGAGCTATGCTCCATATGTAACTCTTTAGGAAATTGTTTCCTTCCTGTACTTCTTTAGAAGTCAGTAATTTCCATGTACTGTTAAATGCAACTTTAGCCTTTTAGCCTGACCGATGTTATTAAAAAATGTTCTCTTACTTTTTCTGTCTTCTGTGATTCGGCCCATTATCCAATACTATTTTCTGAGTTGTAGTACAAATTGTATGTGGTTTGTAAATATATCTGTATGTTTTATTGCGTGTAAGGCAAACGGAATGTGTCGCAGTCGGCTTTATGGACATTTTAATCGTCATTTCCTTCCACACCTGTCACTTTTTTCTTCGTCAGATACATAGGCAAGGGGTCCTCCCGCCTCCCAATATTGGGAGCTTTGTAAAATCCTGTTTCCAGTTATTATAAATAAATGTCTAGCAAATAGTCAAAGTGTACTGTACGCTTTCCAAACTTTCGAGTACAGTACAATCTACGAGGGCCGTTCAGAACGAAAGGTCAGGTTAGTCTACTAAAACATCCTTTAACTAAGCAAATATTCTCTTACTAGCGCATATTACATTTAACCGTAGTTCATTTTTCAAAGTAGATGCCACCATTATGTAAGCACTTGTTATAGGGTGGGACAAACGTCTTTATACCCTCCTCAAAGGAGTTTACCACCTGTTTTTTAACCACCATTCGAATTCGTCTTCGTTTAGGAATTTCTGTGAAGCGAAAAAATTTTAAGGCGCATAAAAAAATGAAGATCATTTGGTGCCAAGTCGAACTATAATGGGGGAATGATAAAGAAATCACGCTTACCACGCGTTTGGTAGGGGCGCTATATGGTAGTGCGTTGTGGTGAAGTAACAACGCAAAGGATAACGGTGATGTTCAAAGCTAGTAGCGTATACCATCCCCGGCTATCCACTGAGCGGGAGGTCGATTGTTCTGAAAACTGACCAGCTCCCTGACGATGTTGTGATCAGTATCCTTGGGTAAGAGACGTGCAGTTCCATCCTTCCGCAGGTTGCGGAAGATCTACTACCAAGGATTTAACAGAGAGAACTTCCAACTCCACCGTTCAAGGCGGATGGAGACTGCTGAAACCACACACCAACATCGAGTCGAACCCAATACTTCGGAGATGAACCAGAGTAGCCTCGTGAGTGTCCACCGTCGAATGCCGGCCAAGGCGTACCCTGCTTGTGGGGCTCTCTTAACACGACCCCAACCAACCACGGGGCGGCCTCCCTGTCAGGGAGACGTACCATTGGCGGCGAACCACCATTTCGGGCCTGGACACACGCGGCTTTGATTGGCCTTATCGGTGTAGCATAAAGGGGCTACACACCCTATGGTGTAGTTTAAAGGGACTACACACCCCATCTTGTCTTGTTCGGTGTATATATGCCCGGTCACTGACTGGGCTTTAATGCGCAATTAAGGCGCTAGTTGGCTACGAATAAGCGGTAGGCGCCTAACTGTAAGCGCATAGCGCCCGGTTTCGGCAACCTAAGTCTGCGACGGTGCTGTGAGTCGTCTTTAGTTTTTTTACAGCCCTGCACCAATTAAGACTGTGGTGAAGCAACGGTGTTTGACAGTACACTGTAGTTTTTGTGACGTTCCAGGAGTTCCACAAGTAAGACACCTCGGTAGTCTTAGAAAACTGTAGCAACAGTCTTCTTACCAGCAAATGTTTGCTTGAATTTTTTTATTTGGGTTATGAGCCAAGCTTCCTTTGCCTGGATTGTTGTTTGGTTTCTGTCTTTACGTACGATATCGAGCAATTATTAAATTTGTTTCCAAGATAAGGCGCGGGACGCATAAAAATTTGTCGCAAGCCGCCTGTTGGAAATCACTGGTCTACATTGAATACAGTAAAAGTTTCTCACACGTTACTCTATTTGTTTCGCCACAGAAAAAAAAAACTTAATTTTGGTTAAAAGTATAACGTATCTTACTTGTTAAGATAAGGAAGCCAGGATACGAAGAGCTTTTTCAGGAAAATTTTTATATTTTGAAAAACTGTTCTATGTTCCTTGCTATTTAATTTAGCACATAATACATTCTCATTATATTAGGGTTAAGTGTCCTATGAAATATTTTATTTAAAATATGTCACGCTCAAGCGGCTTCATATAGGCCTACATATTTATACTTTAGTGGATATGCATATTTACAATAGCTGATGTAAATATAGACCAGAAGGTGAGAATAGAAACACACTGTAGGACCACCATGGTGAGGACCATTTTCACCACCCCATAGAAGTAGTGATGGAGATAAAAGCCATCTTCAGTGACTTGGCTGAACCGGAGCTCTTGAAACGTACGCTCATCTTTCATCTTAAAATTTTGTTTTTTTCTTAGTTTCTACAAAAGTTAGAAACCTGAATGTGTTTTTACCGAAGCCTATTTATATATTTTAATTTTTAACGTGACGTTTTATAGATCTACGCAATAGTGTGACATTTGTAAAATGTTGTATGCCGAGAAACACGGGTAAAAAGAGTACGTTTACAATAATTTTTTTTCCGGAACCAAACAAAATATTTGAAATTTCCTGTGTTACAGTAGTTACTAGGCATAAGAATACGTCTGTGCAAAATTTAATTTCAGTATCTTTTACAGAACTTGAGAAACATGTACATGAATATAGCTGATTTAACACTGGTTAGATAGGCATGTCCGGGACCCCCTAACTAAAAAAATATATTAAATGTTTTGATGATTTACATCAATTATTACGAATTACATTTAAAGTATAGACTGAAGGTTGGAAGGAGGGGGAGACAGTGATAAATTTTGGAAAGAAGGTGCCATTGACCTTGGGGATGGGCACCATTTACTCAATCAATCTTGTCATTTCAGTAGATTTTTATTAAGTTATCAGTCATGGAACCGTAAAACAAAAAGAACAAGAAAACTCAGTTCTCTTGGCCTAAGAACCTGAGGTACTGGTTCGGTCTGAACTTCAAGTCAAATATGTACGCCTACAAATAGTGCACGAATTGTTATGATGATCTCTAGCCTGCGGTGAGAAAAGTCAGTTCCTCAAGATGATTCCCTTAAAACAATACTCCCAGTGGCGATTCCTGACCCGATGGGTAGGGCAAGCATCGACTTTAAGCACGATATAATCACATGTACATACAATCCCAACGCTAGAAAATGATTTAAAAAATATTTATGTACGTACCACTTGTTTCTGTCAATGTGAGAAAAATATTCTTCAAGTGCAATTACTATTAGGATTTAAAAAGTGGCGTTCAGCAACTTAAATCCTTCTCGAGGAATTTCTCACAGCCTCCAGTAACTCTTTTTCACATGATAAAAAACATGTGAACGAGCGCATTTACACCTAGCCGGGACACTGCTACCGCTCCTAGTGACTACAAAAGAGTGCTTGCTTCTGGCGTGCCTGAGAGCCATCATGTGCATTCTGCTTAGGAACCAGCAAATCATCGTACTCGTCGATTGTTATATGTTTGAGTATATCTAACTGTAGCCTAAAGTAAAAAGAGGGCTACATAATGATAGGGTAGTTACGAAATCCTAAATAAATTCTATAATTTATGAAATTATGGCTAACTCGTAGTCAGGGCACCGAAGCGGTCAGTCAGCAGTTAAAACGAAGCGAAATGATATTAATGACTTTGATCAATACCATCAATACCATTTTGACTGGAAGATTGGTGAGAAATGCGCCACCGATTTTCAAAAGATGAGAGATAAGAAGACATAAGAAACGGTTTTTGGTGACAACAATAATGTTGGTTACGTAATCATTTATTTGCTTTTGCCTGATTTTCTTTGGGCAAGCACTGCTTGCGTTTCTTGCTCTGAATACTCCCTGATACTCCCTTGGGAGAACGGCGTTTAATTTAGAAAACAGTCGACGTCAGTATTATGTTGTAACAATCAAACATACTGAAATTTCTATTTCTCTGGAAAACGAATTCATATCACCAGAAGTCAGCACATTGTGGTTTTGTATTTGACATTTAGATCAGATTTTCATCTCTGTGCTGATAAAAAAGGACCTGGCGTGAATGTAGGTAGCTTTCAGCTTTGTTCGGTTTGTCACAGGCAGTGGCGAAGCGCCAGGGGAGACAAGGTAGACAGTGTCTCCCCAAATAATTTATTCATAAAATATTTAATTTTTATTTATGAGTTAAGTTCCATAAGTTACTCAGAAAGGGTATAAAGCTAATTGAAGAAGTTAAATATCATTAGACATTACACGAGTGTGAGCCATGGAATCTTGCTGTGCGATGCAATTGTACGCGGAGTATCAGGGTAGACGTTACTTGAAATGTCTGTTTAACAGTGCTGGAGGTGAGGAGGGCTTCCGTAGACGGCACCTGCATTGCGCAGCATAAAAATGCGTCCCGTACATCACGGCAGAAGACTTGTCTCCCCCACACTGAATTGTCGCCTGGCCGCCTGTATTTGTTTCATTGTGCTCGCGTAGTGCATACCCTATTTGTTTTTGTTGAGTTTACAAATTATTTTTAATTTTGTAGATAGGCCTAGTTGTATAACTAAGAAGTGTGTAATCTTTTACGCACTAATTATTTAATAATACATATTTTTAAGTGTCGTCATTTAAGTGCTTCAAGCATACTGTTTAATTGGTTTAAAGGAGCAAAATGAATACAGTTAAGTACCAGTTCTACGGCAGAAGTATTTGATATAAAGTCTGACAACTCTGATTCTTTAGAATTTTTGTTAAAATACGAAATCAGTACGTTACATTTAGAGCAAAAGATATTGCTAACGTCAAAAATATCTCGGGCGTCTTTAGATTTGTCTGATATGGAAAAGTTATCAGACAATTTCAAAAACTTTGGTATAGTAAATATACGTGGCTCTCTGGTTGTAAGGTAAACAAAATTCTGCACTGCTATTACTGTTTGATGTTTAATGGAGAGGAACCATGGAGAAAAGTTAGAGTAGGCACTATAAACAATTTTGAAGCTAAAGCCGCTAAACATGTTGGTAGCAAAACTCATATGAAAAATTCTGAGATGTTTCACATGTTAGGACGTAACAGAATTGAAATTGTTTGTCTAAAACACCTAGAATTGAAGCAGTATAGCACAATGAAAATGTGGCACGAAATCGAAGGATAGTACCGTTTGGTAGATGTTGTTTGTTACTTAGGGAGACAAGAGCTAGCTTTTAGGAGTCTTAAGGAAAATGAGCAATCTATTAATAAGGGCAATTATTTAGAAACTTTAAACTTACTGATAACGAAAGAGTCTTGAAAGTCTGCTTCATGAAAGAACATATACAAAGTGATTCAAATTTGCACGACAAAGTCTCGGGAGCAGATTCTATAACAATAACACTACGACACCAGTAACAATGCGATAGCTTTATGTTGATATTTAGGCTAACTTATATAACGAAATGCGTGTGTTTCAGACAGTCACTTAGCTATTTTCTAATAGAGGCAGCATTAACTCTATTTACCGTAGTTTTACTGGTTGATTAAGAACGTCACCAATGTTAGTAAGAGGTTGCTTTTGGCTGGTATTTTTATGTCTACGCAAATTATTTTGTCACCCTTCGCCACTGGACACAGGTCTATTGTAAAAGCTGACTAAAACAGACCGGATTATGCTACGCTGTGATAACCTATGAATCTATTCGGATCCGTGTTGAATCATTGGTCACAAATTAATAAGCAGCCAGTCTGCTGCCATCTGGTAGATCTTGCCTGCAGTCAAGTGTTAGACGATTTCTAATACACATATTGACGGACAGATGGCGCTATCAGCGAAGGCTGCGGTCCTCCAAAGAATGAGCCGCGGAATAGGCGCTTGTAACAAAAAAAGTTACATCGAAAATGAAACAATTTGATGCAGTGAATGTTTAATGTTTGGTGCTAATATTTGGATTAAAGACTGTCATCAGTTATCACAAATAGCGCTGAAATAGATTGCCGTGTTTTTATCTATTTTTTTCCTGTAAATATGCTTCCTGTGTATTCTGAAAACGAAATAAAATCGTTTTGGAGGAAAAGTTTTAACAAATAACTGTTTTAAACGTACTTTTTGGCCAACAAAATAAATACAAGAATAATTTTTTGCTAGAGTATGACTTGAAATTGGAACTTACTGGAAGCTTTGTGACGCTGATGATTGGTCGTCGTATGTGCTGAGTTACTTAACTCTTCTCCTTTTCGATTCAAGTTGCTTTGGATGGTTTATTTTCTTTCAATACAGTCTTGTAGAATTATCTGTCACAATCGCTTCCTTCCTACAATGAATATTTCACAGTAGACGATTCTTATCAATGCCGTTGAGTTCCCTTAATATCGGACATTTGTCATATGAGCTGTCCATGGAAATCCCATCGCCTTCGTATTCAGGTAAATTAATTGAATTTTTTTTAATTGCCGATCAGATTTTCTTTTCTATCGACTTCAAGGATTAGGCGCTTTGCGACCGGTTCCGTCTCCAAAACCCGCCTCTTCCAAGTACAACCGACACTGCGACTTCCGAAAGGTGTATACTGAAAACCTATCTCCGGTAGTAACCTGTCGTCTGATACTCTCAATACACGTGATCATGACATCACTTATACAAATACAAACTCGTTCCGGTGAGGAGAAAATGCCAAGCTCATCCCAAACTTCACTGCTAAATTGATATCGTTTAGTGTAATCCTTAACAGATCGTAGGAAAACGTCATTTCTGCTGACTGTATACTGCTTTCGTCACTCTATCTAATCGTCCGTGACTCACACCCATATACGTGGGTCAGTTGAAAAGTTCTCGGAGCGACATCATCAACTGTAAAACTAAAATTTTTCGTGTGCTGCAAGATTTGTATTTTATGTGAACTCCTGTTAATTTCCAAATCTATCTATCAATTTATTCATTGTATAGAATCTGTTTAAAATTGACGTGTCATGCGTGTTTTGAAAAACGGACAAAATCAAACATCGTGGTGTGATTCTTTGTTAAAAATTGTTTAGTGCCCCAACGGAAATTCAGAACGAAATTGTAAGTGTGTCAGGAGATGCTGCGACTTCAAAACCAACGGTTCGTAAGTAGGCACTAGAGTTTAAACGTGGTTCTACTTTGTCCCCTCTCTACTGGACGCCCAAATATTGCAACAACTCCAGATGTGGCAGCCATCTTACACAACGCTTTTTCACACCAAGTTTTTGAGTTAAAGTATGATGCACACTCTCAAATGACATGCCTATTATTTCAGCAACGTCATCCACTTCTCAATCTGCGGTCTTCCAACACCCTATCAAATGTTTTCAATAATGCCATTCTTTGTTGCACTTTTTGGACTTCCACTGCTGGGATAGTCTTCACTGCTTGTACGGCCATGTTTAAACTCAAGTGTGCCCCACTTACCGTTGTTTCTGAAGGCGCAGCGTCTCCTAACACATTTACAATTTCGTTTTGATTTTACATTGGCGCTAAAACTTTTTAACAGAGAATTCGTCACAACACGATGTTTGATTTTGTGCATTTTAAAAACACTCGTGACAGGAAAATTTCAAACAGCTTGCAAAAAGTGAATAAATTGACAGATATACCTGGAAATTAACAGGTGTTCACGTGAAATATACGTCTTGCAGCACACGAAAGAGTTTAGTTCTACCACTGAGCTATAGATGTCGCTCCGTGAACTTTTCAACTGAGAGAGAGAGAGAGAGAGAGAGAGAGAGAGCAAAGGGTGGAAGAGTGAGAGAGGGAAGAAGGGAGAGAGTGAGATGTAGAAGAGAGAGAGAGAGAGAGAGAGAGAGAGAGAGAGAGAGAGAGAGAGAGAGAGTGGGATGATAGTGAGTGATAGATCGATTTCAGGTTAGAGTGAGAGGCTGTGAGAAGGACTAACAGGGGCAGAATGGGTGAGAGAGAAGGGTGATTGTGGACACATACATAAATTACATTATTCTATAGTACTCTTGACTATATTTTATAATATGATTACAATTATTATCCAAGTTTACCTGTTAGTAAAATTTACAAGAAACTTTTGTTTGTAACCTTTGTCAACTATCTGATTTAAGTCGTAATATTTTACAGTATTGTGTAAATTGTATGTTTCTAAATTATGATTGTTTGTTAACACCAGTAGGGAGTGAAACATGGTAAAAATAACTTTTAATAATTACGTAGTGAACATCCCCTAATCTGTTTTAGTTATAGGTAATATATTACTTTGCTATATGTTGACTGTTGTAGGTATAAACAATTTATGTACCAATCTAATATCCAATTGTTGATTACTGTTTGTTTAATTAATTAAAATAACATTACAGTTAGTAATTTAAATTGTAATACTGTATAAATTAAGTTCTCTCATACTATAATTTGCTCGTTTTCTTAAAGATAATTTGAAGATGTAAACAAACTATCATAAGTCTTCACATCTAAATGATACATACATACGCACGCACACACTCACATCACCAACACGTTCACCCAAATATTTAATTGTTTCGTTATGTTTGATATTTCTATTGTATTTCATACACAGGTCCTGAAGATGACAATAAATACAGTATTGTCGAAACGTCGACGCAAAATAGCTAAAATTTGTATTATTGACCGATCCTCACTAACCATTCACTAAAACATTCATTGATTGACGGTCACTAAAAATTTAAGGATTTATAAAATACAGTTACAGTGCTATGATTGTGTAAACAGGCACTTGGTACGTTGGTTACCGACCTACTAAAAATTACTTGAGTCTGCAGACTGACAGCGTGAAGCCACTTGGGCAACTTCGGCTACCTTCGTTCTCATCTATGCCCGCCTATATTCTGTTGCCAGATGTGAGTTTGGTAAACGTTTGGTTAATGTTTGTGTATTTATTTTAGCACAATAATTTTATTAAGTTCACGGCTTCAAATACGTAAACTCAAGAGTAAATTTTTCGTGTATTCAAGTGTCTGTGTCTATTCGTGTCTAACCTACCTATACATGTCCTGTAAGCATTTCGATGTTTCATTTTAAAGATTTGTCATTTTCATTTTAGTGTAACAGTTTTTATTAGGTACACGCGCTGTAAGTGTTCGATGTGAAAATGTGAAGTTCGTGTAACATTTCGAAGGAGTCTTGTCAATTTAAGGAGGGGTGGGAACCGTATGTGTTAAAATGCCATTTTCTCAGCATCTATTTTGTGCTACAGACTTGAAATTTGTACAGGTTAATCATCACACTTTCAGATTGTTATGGCACTAGAATAATAAATTTATAAATTTACAAAATTTATAATTTTCTAAATAAAAACCTTTTTTATTTCGGTCAGTTTTTAAAACATTTTTATAATCCTAGCAGACAAATGTTATTAGTAGAACAACTGTACAAACTTTAACTTCCTATGTTATAAAGGTAATTATATAATTCTCGAAGATAAATAATAAACACAGTTGAGAATAAATTCATATCATACCATTTCTTACATACCTATTATTACCCTGAATCGTATATTTTGTTTCAGCGTTTATCACTCCAGAAACAAAAATAATTGATTAAATTGACTGCAGATAAATACGAAACCAACCTGCGAAGTTAGTGCACAGGTAAAGGAGTTTTACCGCAAGCAACTGATTACAGCAAAATATATATCAAAACCAACATTGTGAGTACAAAAAACTGAACTTAAAAACCGGCAAAACAGTATAAAATAAGTTTTCTTAATAAACGTATATTTCATATACTAATGCGACGATGTAGTCAAAAGGTTCATATTTATCTGGGGAGCCAGTGAAATTGTGTTTGTTTCTGGAGGAAACAAAGGTTAAAACAAAAACTATAATTCAGGGTAATAAATGGAGTACACCGATGTGGTTAAATTAATTCTATATTATGTTTTAATATTTAACTGTGACCACAGTCAATATTCATTTTAATATTCAATTCATCCGCTATGCACACAGGAAAACCCCGATTTGGATAAAAATACGTGGATTTCATTTCATTATACACGTAAGTGTGGAGTGTGGGTTGACGAGAGAGTAGACATAACAACAGCGGCGGACGAACAGTAACGAAGTTGCCCGAGTGGCTTCACGCTGTCAGTCTGCAGACTCAACTCTAAAAATTCACTACGTGTAAATAGGACCCTTGTTTACCAAGTAAGATTCTGGGGGGGGGGGGCAATTGCCCCCGTTGCCCCCTCTCTGGATCCGCCCCTGGTCAAAACAAAACATCCTATTTACGATTGCCCATTGTATTTTTCTGTAGTGTTATGTATGTATTATGTGTTATGCAATGCACTGTACTACATATGTTATGTATAATATGTATATGTGAATGTGCGTTACTTGAACATACAGATTTCTGTAAACCATAATTATTTTTACGTAGGCTATCACGGCCGGAATCAACATTATTGAACATATCATGTACCGGGCTGATGGGCCGCGGTCGATTGCTTAAGTTTCTGTCTCTCGACGTTTCGGCAACACCTCTGGAGGCCATCCTCAGTACAAAAACGTTCGAAAAGTCAACAGGCATGCGCAATGAGATCTTTTGACACACCGCAACCAGACGTCCGTTTCAGGTCTAATTATTTTAGCTGTACGCTTTAAAATGAAGTTGGGGTTGGGGCTTCGTCGAGTGACTAATTTCGCGGTTCTTTTCAACAGTACGTTGTTTTAAACCGTAGAGTACCGTTGTTGAATTGAGTACGTATATGATACGTATCTGCTTTTTATATAGTGTTATATTTTTGTTAAATTTAATAAGTAAAAATATTGTTGTAGTAATTTATTCTTTATCAGGCTGTGTATTCTGTGTAAGAGAATGTTTTTGTCGCACTTTTTATACTTGAACGTGGTGTTGTAGATACTTATTATGTGTACGCCTGAGCCTGCTTCGTGTAATAATAAAATTGATTAAGTTTAGAAACGTAAACTGCAATAATTTTAATATTCAAACACTGTTTAAATATAGGTAGTAGCCTATACAGGGTCGGTTTTGTTATTAACAATACTTTTAGTATAGGTATTTCTAGCCAGGTGTTTGTAAATTATGGAAATATAATTTTATTTTTAATTAAAAAATATACAGTTTAATCTTGCTATTGTTTTATGATAACAGCAGTAAGTTGGTTTCTATTGGTGACTGATTACTTTTGTTACGAATGGGTACAAACAATTTTTTTGCCCCCCCCCCCCGACCGCTCGCTCCACTCAAAAACGTCACCAGAAGCCATTGCATTGGGAACATACTAATGTCGTTGTAATCCGGCAGGACGAGAGAGAGAGAGAGAGAGAGAGAGAGAGAGAGAGAGAGAGAGAGAGAGAGAGAGAGAGAGAGAGAGAGAGAGAGAGAGAGAAAGCGTGTAAGCGAGACACCGAACTGTTGTCATGTGATCCCCTCTCCCTTGACCCTCTCTAAACAAAATAACTCTACAATTTCAAATAGCGATAATTCATTCGCAGCTCACCGGTCAAGAAAGCGGAAAGCCTGTTAGGTTTCTACACATTCTGAATGGTCAATTGGGGTGGTGTAAGTCATACAACGGATAGAGGACACAAAAGGTTATTAGGCTAGTAACTGAGGGAAGATAATAGCGGACGACTCTTAACAAAGTCAATTAAATGTGTAATTAAATTGTAAAGGTTTTATTACACAACTATTCGCAAAGCAGTAACAAAAAAAAAGATCCTCTTCTCCTTCTGAAGTGATACGACTGACGCCAGATACAACGTCATTCATCTGTGATCTTTTGCAATCAGAAGTGGCATTTGACATTCACTTGGTGACAAACACTTCTTCGATGAAGTCCATGTACTTACAGTCCACTGCGTAACCTGGAGTTATCGTCAGCTCTTGCACCTGAAAAAGAAGATACAACAGGAATAGATGAGGGCTAACAGATATGTGCTTTATGTTGCCAGCTCTTGTAACACTACATTCGTACAATATACAGAACGGACCTTAAGTCGCACGACGCTAGACGTTACTCTTGGTTTAATATATTATGGTGACCACACTTTCTCAGTTGCAATCCAGGGCATATGACACCGGTTGAGGCATTTCTCGAAACAATGTTGAAAATGTATATTCTTTTAGTGGAGGTTATACAGCATTAACCGAAACACTTTTAACCGAAATATCGTTTAACCTAAACGACCGACAAAAAAAGAATATATATTCCCGATTTTTACTACATTGAAAATTCGTTTTTCCGGATAAAAAACGAAAACTAATGCAATAAATTGTGCGTCATGTCAACAAAGGGGACACGGGTCATGATAACGATTGAAGAAAAATCGGAGGCAATTAAAAGAAGTAAAAATGACGAGATTTGGCGAACTGTGGCAGCCGATTTTGGTGTTGGTGTTCCTACTGTTTCTGATTGGGTCACGATAAAAAAATAAGTTTGAAGAGCATGCTTTGAAGATGTGTCAATGAAGACGTGTCAGTAAATGAGGCTGTTTTTTTTTCATGGTTCACACAACAAAGGGATGACGAAGACGATGACATAGCAGAGAGCAGCAGCCACGACACCGCTGACGACGAGATCTTCGATGCCTTAGAGAAAAGAGATTTTATTTTGGGTTAGAGTATTAAATTAGGCTATATGAAATACGGGTTTTTTCTCACGGAGTTTCATTTATATTTTCCGATATTGTTACGGTTCGTCGAACGATCTGAAGAATCAAAGCCTTTGACGTTCTGCTAATGAAGCGATGGCGAGATATCGCTCCAAGAAAGCTATGTGAAAAGAAAAAGCAAAGGAAACTATAAGATTAAAAAAAAAATCATAAAACTAATGCTAAAAATGACTTTATGTAAGTCTTTAAATAATATCGTATATTGCCTTCAGTTATTTTATCTCACACTTTAAGAAATGATATCTAAATTATTATCCGGAATTTTGGTTATCCGAAATCGCCTTCCCCCTTTTTTTCGGTTAACAGAAGTTCTACTGTATTTGGCGTTAATTGTAAACAAAGTAATTTCAAATTTAGTATGGAAATTCAGGTACGTTAGTGCTATAGACGTATATAAATTTCATATATTTATGTCCATTATTCTCAAAAAAACGTTAATTTGTTTAAAATCGCCTGTTGCTAACATTACAAGCGATTTGCATAAAAACTATTTATCGCATAAGTTATAATTTTTATAAGTTCAGTTTTATTTGAAATTTTACCCTGAATGATTTTAATTTAAAATTTTTTATTTATCCGCTTATTATCAGCAGAAATATTTTGAGAAAACCAGAAAAAAACACGATTTTCTAAATAAAACTTAGTAAAAATATGTTTCTGACCGATTTGATATTCTAAAACTTAAGGGTGTATATTCTTTCATGTTCTGAACAAATGGTCAAAAGATGAAACCTGCTTCAAACAGTTCCCGAAAAAAATATAATTTGGTTCCACTACTTCTATTCTAAATAGCATTTTCAATTTATTAACTCACACAAAACTTATCATATTTCATATAAACATATCAGTTTTCAAATTAAACGCATAATGAATTGCGAAAAACAAAAGTAGGCCAATAAAAATTTCAAAAAAATTACACGCGTTTCGTAAAAACTTACAATATTTTACGTTAAGTATATTAAATATTGAATAATATTAATAGTAAAATTAGTTAACGAGACTAAAATATTATAATAATTATTAGTTATTAATTAAAGTCCGGCTGGTATGTTTGCATAAATTAAGCACAATTTTTGCTTTGAAACAATAAAATATTTTAAAGTCTAAATCTGGGACTTATTAACGATTTTTCGAGACACCGGAACCTAGGTCCGAAATCCGGGAATGTCCCGAAAAACCCGGTACGTATGGTCACCGTATTTAGTAGTGAATGTGAATTAACTAACGATAAAAGGTCTTGTCATTAACTAAATACAACTACAAAAAGTTTGTGTAGACGTTTCGACCAAAATTATTTAATTCTAGTATTTATTCTGTTGTAAATAAATGGATATGAATATGTAGACTGGGTCAGTGACGTAACCAGAAGGTGCTCCGGGGAGGGGGGTGATGAGAATAGTTAGATCTCACAACAAATTGCAAATTCAGGATTCTTCCCACGTAATTTTATAAATACATTTTATAAATTATTTGCGTCTCAAAGTTTTTGAGTAAACCGACGTGAAGTATAAGTAGGGTAAAACATATAGAAAAGCGCTGATTTCAAAATGTTCTATCTTGATTAATTATTATTCAAATTAAAGGCGATAAGTATCATGTCACTAGAAATCACTTTAATTCTGAATTTGTATTTATCTGTAGAACATACCAAGTGTTTGTTTATTAAATTCAAAAATTTATTGGTGGGCCACCCCCGCAAAACTTTTTCTGGGGGCCAGTAAACTCTGTACACAGACCTGGTCTCACATATCGGTAATAGTACATAATACTTAACATAATAAACAATGAGAGTGACTTACATGAACCTTGGGTCCGGCAGACAGCATGTACACGACGCTCTGAGCGATATCGTCCGCAGCCAGCGAGGCGTCTTTCAGGTGTTCAACCAATTGGTTTCCTGGGTTTGTCATTTCTGACTCCACCAACCCCGGGCTAATACTCTGCGACAAATTTTAGCCATATAATATTCACACAAAGAAAACATTATGGGCTACAGATCTCTGCTACAAAATCTAAAACGGTTGAATTTCAGGGCAGGTATCCTATAAGAACTAAGATAGTCATGAATAATCAGATTTTGGATCAGGTTAGTCATTTTAATTACCTGGGTTGTAATATCTCATCTGGAACTGATATTGATTGGGATAGTAAGCTAACAAAATTTAGACGTATCTGTGGAACGATTCATAGGTACCTGAAAAATAAAACACTGAAGGATACCCGAATGAAATTTTATAAAACTGTGTTTGTCCCCATATTCCTGTATGCTAGTGAGAATGGGCTATTGGTAAAAGGGACGTGCAGGTGATTCAGGCAGCCGAAATGAAATTTCTAAGAGGGACGCAAGGTTGTTCTCTCTTGGATCGTAGGAGGAACGAGTATATTAGACGAGATTTAAACATTGCATCATTGCACCAGATGATTGAAGACCACAGAAGGAGATGGTGTGAACACATGAATGGCATGGCTGATATCCGTCTACCTGTGGCTGCCTTGGGTTATCACGCTACTGGGAAGAGAAATGTCGGTAGTCCGAGGAGGAGATGGATTCCGGAACATGTCTAAGGCCTTGTCCTTGGAGTGGTGATGATGATGAGATGAGTGGTGGAGATGATGATGATGATGATGGTGATGAGAAAACATCCTGTAAGTATTTGTGGCTGCATCGGGTGTATTAAAAATATGCCTGATCGGCGAGAAGTTCTAGATCAATTATAATCTACAGAACTGTTACTAAAGAAACTAGCATCACAAATTGGAGACACGTAAGCCTGAAGGGGTTATGAGACTTTTTCAGATCATTTTCTCCTGAAATCAAATATACAATTACATAAGCGATGGGAAAAGGAAAATATTTCTTTTGACAACAACAAAATAATGAAAAACCTTTAAAGTTTATGAATTGGAAGATAAAATCACTAGAAATCTTCAACAGAAAAGAGAAAATAAGTAATTGCAGTAATACCTACTAGTGAAGACATAGAGTTGGAATGCAGTAATATCAATAAAATAATAATACAAGCAGCTGAGGAAGCAGTAGGTTGCAAAATTAAATATAGACAAAGGAAGGGCCTGAGTATTTGGACAGCAGAATTAAATACTGCAATAAAGAAGAAAAATGATTGCTTTAGAATATAAGTATCACCTTGCACAGAAGAATGAAGAGAAGTATACAATAGAATAAGAAATGAAACAAAAGGAATTGTTAAACAAGCCCATCAAGAATCGTGGGGACGCTTCGTAGCCACTATGGAGCACGATTTGTGTGGTAGACAAACAAACAAACATCATACAAAGTGATGGAAGACGACTGAAACAGGAAAGCTTTATGTTATTATGATTGAGGAAGAAGGATGAACAAACCATTGTAGGAAGTTATAGTTTGGCAGCGTAATAGAAAATGATAAAGAATATTTAAGTGTGCCAAGTGGAAAAGATCTAGATAAATTAATAGAAGAACTCAAACAACGAATGAATGAAAAGCAGAAAGACACCAGGTCTTAACGGAATAAGTGCTGAGTGAATAAAATACTGTGGCACATTGTTGCATTTACAAATTCTAGATTTTTTAAAATTACATGTGGATGGAAAACAAAATTCCAAAATAATAAATTCAGAACACAATCAATGATAAGGTAATAAAAAGAGGAAAGAATAACATACTATGATTTCTGAATTTAATCATTCAGTATTGGCGCCCAAACATAAAACATAGTACATAAAATTAAAACTTCATCGTTATCATCTTCACAACACGGCATAGGCAAGGTGTTGCCTGTTCCGCCTTCAAAAATCCTCCAGCCATCTATTCCTGGGTCTACCCACACACCTGCGTCCTATAGGTTTGTATTTCCAGACTTGTTTAGCCAGTGTGAAATATGACATTCTTTCTAAGCGTTCTTTCCAGATTTTTCGTTCAAGTTAAAAACATGTAAATCTTCTCTTAAGGCTTCATTTCTTATACGGTCAAGTTTAGAACATCTTTTAACACTTCTTAAGAATGTTGTTTCCGAGGCTGTATTTTACTGTCTTGTGTTTTGGTTGTTGTCCATAATTCACACCCATAGGACAGTACAGGGACTGTCATAACTTTGTAAAACTTTAATTTTGTATCTCGACATACCTTGTTTATAAAAATACGGTTGATTGTCTCAGATTGTCTGGAACTTACCTAACTTAACATCAATGTCATTATTCCTATCATAGCCAATATAATTTTCCAAATAATTAAAGTGGCTCGCCTGTTCTAGGATTCGATCACTAAAATTAAAACTTAGAATGACTAAATACAAAATTAATATTTCCTGAATGAGATGATTTATTCGTGGAACCTTCACGTACTTACCACAACTTTAATTTTGGACTTCTGCGCGGCCAGTTCCTTGGCAAGAGTCTGTGTCAGGGCGGTGACGGCAAACTTGGAGGCGATGTACATGGGGCAGCAATACGTGCGAACTTCGTGGCCAAGAACGCTGCAAACGACATAACTGCACTGAAAGTATTTTGTTTTGTTTTCTAATTGTATTTAAATTTTAGTATGCTCTTACAAAATTTCTTGAATAATTACTTTAAGTTTAACAAAGATAAAAAACAGATTGTACTTTCTATTTTTATTTACAAGTCAAATATTCCTTGCGCTCATAAAACTCACATACGGTGCGCCGCATGACATCCTTATCGAAATCATCTATAGAGTGTTCCAAACTAATCATCTACTTTAGTGTTCTAAAGTACTTTGTGCAAGGGTTTTAGCGTTATTAATGAAGTCTAAAAGTAGGCGTTTATTGCTTGATGACGTTATTTGCTGAAAACTTCCAAGCGACAAAGTACACGTTACCGCTGTTGCTTTTATGTATCGATAAGCACTTCAGTTACGGTAACCTTTGGTCGATTGCTTAAAAAATCCTTAAGATTAGCGTATGTACTGAAAACTACGATTTTGTAGTGATCGTTCAGGATTTGTAATAGTTTTAAACGATTAACAATTGGACCGGTGAGTGAGAAAAAGTGGAACTCTACAGAATAAATATTCTACAGCTTAGCCTATTGGGGTGATTTAACTGTTGTCAGTAGAGAAAATGTTCACCATTCTTTAAAGAGTATTACTTTATACCAAACTTTGCTTCATACCCTATTGTATACTGTGTAAGATTTTTATTTATATTTAAAAGTTACTTTATTTGCTTCCCAATATTTTGCTATATTTTTTATTTAAGATTATACTTAAAATGTGAAATAAGTTTATAAACACTTCTCAGATTCGTTTTTACAGAAAAACGTATGTTATTATTCTAGCTATGTTACAATAATTTCTATAGTTACAATGGCGAACCCCACGTTCAATGTAAAAAAGCTACATCTGATCTTAGCTTTCGGGTATTCACCTCAATCGTCTATGTAGCCAGCGCATCTTCTTTGCCATCCTTAGTTTTTCAAGATAACATACTGTTGTACAGTTCCACATACTTCTCTAGGAAATGTTTCATTATCTTCACAACATCATTCTTTCAGTTGCTGATACACATTGAGACACCATATGTTTTATCAGGTGGAAACTTAAAATCATTTAAATTAATTTTGAGTAAATGCAATATAAACTAAAAGACATTCTCATTCACATAAACAAATAAAGTTCTACTTATTGTGTATTGTTATCACACAATACTAATAAATAATATTAAACATACTTACCACACTAAAAATGTGTACACATAAACACAAATATGTTAAAATTCACTCATTAACCAAACCGAACACTTCCACAAAATAGTGAAATAAAGATGTGTACGCAATAGCAAGTATGTCAGCTGAGACTTAGCTGAGCCAGTTACTTTGAACAAATCCGTTTATTTTCATACAATTGGATACTTACAGTAATCACATCGATATATTACCTGTTAATGTTGATAATGATCCCTTCCTCGACGTCGTGAGCTTTCATAGACTTCACCGCCTCCCGTGAACTTATCGTCAACCCGATAACATTCGTCTCCAGCACGTTCTTCCAATCTTCACTTAGGCCAGCTGTAACAAGCAGTGAATTATTCTTTTATTCCACTTTATCCCTTACAGGGGACGTTTTGACTTATGTATACACGATGTCATAAATAGTAAGAAATAAGAGATTCTGTGTAACATTTATGCTACACAAAAGAAATACCAATATACGTGGACCTGAAACATCGGACCTATCAATGATGATGATGATGATGATGACGACGATGACGACGATAGTGGAGGTTGTGGCGGTGGTTGTGACGTTTTCAATATTTCAGCATTCAAATTTTCGGCTAAAAATTGACTTTTTTGACGGCCTAATAACCAGTTTTCTATCCCACACGTAAATCTAATAACAGGCATTCGTTTTCTGGAGAGTTTCCACGGACTATCGCTATCGTTACATTTTGATTACACAACGTATCGACCGCTAATATATAATATATAATAATCTGTGGTCATCTTCAAGTGTAACACGACCTTAATCTAATAATTTAAAACTAAACTACCTGAATTAATTCTCAGCAAAAAGCGCAAATTTTGAAAAATAAATAAGTTTAAAAAGCAACACTATTCTATAAAGTAAAAGTGAAAGAAAACTAAAGAAACAAAAGAAAAAACTACTTGAGTTTGCAGTTTTCTGAGCAGTTTAGTTTTTGAGTATCAGATTAAATTTATGTTACACCTGAAGATGGTCACGGATTATTATTGGTCGAAACGTTGTGTAGTTAAAATTGTAACGATAGTCATTGTCCGTAGAAATTCTTCAGATGATACTTACGTCCTACAGAAAGTTAGGTTTAAAGATACATATTAGGTATTAGGATATTCATATCTATATTAGGTATTCATATTAAAACCAGATTACATACTTCGTTGTAAAATTTAAAACGATGTGTATCGGAATGGAGAAGTAACAGAAAGATAAGGATCTTGACAACATCCACAGCCGTAAAAAAAAAAAATCAGAATAGCTCACTGCGTACCCAAGTGAACAAAGTAAACGTTTATAGAGGCCCTAATGTTTGCATTGATACTTACGGATTAATTTATTCGTAAACATTTTTTAAAAACAGGCCATGCGTTCGACTCCCTGTCCCAGTTGCGACAATCAGTATTAATAGGAAAATTTATGTTAACCACTTTCAATTGTCTATTGCCTTCTAGATACATAATGAATACCTTGATTAAAACCACAGTTACTCAAACGTAAACACGATCAAGGTAATCATCAGGTATCTAAAAGGCAGCGACTAAATTGTAATGAGCTGCAACAATTGGAACGTGTATCCATTTTTGTCGTAAAACAAGGAAAACAAGATTAGTAAGGCGTGTGCTAATTATTTAGTTGCCGTTTTCTAACGTTCCGATTATGTCAGTTAAATGGTTACAAATAGGTGAATCGTTTTAGTTTCAAATTCATTCGCTCTTGTAGACTATATAAAATAACTTATAAAACCACGCCATGAAATAAATACGTATATACATTAACCCTTCAGGAAGTTTCCACCAACGTTTCCTAATTAGCAACTGTCTGAGTATCTTCTGGTTAAACTCTGAGAGTATTGGCTACTCTTGTACTACCTAATAGTGTTTTGATAGACGCTGTAACTCAAACTGAAGATGTTTCTGTGAAAAAAATTTAAATAGAATTTCTTTAAATGGCTTGTAGCCTGAAATAGATTCGCTACATGAATATTAGTTTTAATAAATAATAAAAGTAACGATTCATAGGTACCAGAAAAATAAAACACGGAAGAATACCAGAATTAAATTTTATAAAACAATGGCTGTCCCCACATTCCTGTATGCTAGTAGACATGGACTCTTGATAAAAGGGACGTGAAGAGGATTCAGACAGCTGAAATGAAATTTCTAAGAGGGACGCAAGGTCGTTCTCTCTTGGATATTAGACGCTATTTAAACATTGTATCATTGGATCAGAAGATTGAAGACCACAGAAGGAGATGGTGTGAACACTTGAATCGCATGCCTGACATCCGTCTACCTGTGACTGCCTTGGATTATCACCCTACTGGGAAGAGAGATGTCGGTAGACCGAGAAGGAGATGGGTTGTGGAACAGGTCTAAGGCCTAGTCCTTGGTGTGGTGGTGGTGATGATGATGATGATGATTTAGACTTTAAAATATTTTGTCGTTTTAAAGAAAAAATTTTGCATAATTTATGGAAACATAGCAGTCGTATATATTTTATATAGGGCGGTTATATTTTTATATACGTAAGTCCTTCTTGTGAAAAACGTAAGGATCAGAATCTATTCTGTGTTGAAAATGCTGAACACAATACACGATTTTTAACGAATTTAAACTTTTTTTATTTGATAACAAAAATTAAAACAAATTCTTAAAACGATTTTGTACTCTGACGTACAGTCAGAGTTGTGCACTCCTCAGAAAAAATTTAATGCATTGCTAAAACATCAAATTAGTTTAAATGTAATGTCAAAAACAATGTACGAAAAATGCGTAATTCGTAATTTGTAATTTATAATGTATGACATGTAGTTTTGTCATGAAATCATTACAAAATTGAAAAAAAAACGGTTTTTCACTTCATCAACACCATCATCGTCTCCACTTCAAGTTTAAGGAATTATTGGTCATTACGGTCCCATCTTTTCTCTGTCAACCTGTTGTTTCTTCATCCTCTTGCTTTTAAAGGTAATCTACTTTCTTCAGTCCTTTCAAAATGTTTGTTCAGTTTAATTATGATTTCCATTATTTTTTCATTTAAATTAAATGTTTGAAGTTTAACCTTTTTAGAAACTCTATCTCTTTTTCTTGTATTCTTCTCTCTTGTGGTTTTGTTGTAACCCAGATTTCACTGCCGTACGTAAGCGCTTAGGTACTGCCAGCGTTTTACAAAATTTCAGCGCGGTCTCTTTGCTTGTTTTGTTTTTCAGACATCGGCCGATTGTAGCGCACGTGTTATCAAAAACACTGTTGTTGAAAACTACATACCTTAACGATCGTGTGGTTGCTTCATAAAGGTCCATTACTCTCAGACCGAATCACACATAGGGTGAAACATTTTCGTTGTTTTATATATTTTTTCCGATTGGCGTTTAATTTTTTGTTTATTATCGTTTCCTATTTAATTAAAATATCGTTTCCATTAAGAAAACGGTACTACTTTATAATGAAGAAGAGTAGCGCATTGTATATGTACCTTTTTTTTATTAATAAATGTAAAGTGTATTTTATAAGCTAAAACGTTTTTCAAACCATCAAGTATTTTGAAAATCATTTTTTTCTCAGATCCACAGCAATTTTATTGTAACTGTAATCCTGTGTACACGTCAGATGGTTGGATGTTTTTTTTTGTTGACTTAGATTTATGAGAAAAAAATTACGAGCCATGGAACGGACAACTGGAGAAGGTATCGTAGGCTTACATTGCGGAAAAGGGTTAAAATGAAGAAATAAGGAAATTAATGAATATATATATATACCAGTATAAATAAGACAATTGATGCAATAAGATTAATATGGTAAGGGCATGTGTGGTGTTTGGGCAATGGTCAGGGCCTGTTTTAGAGCAACGATCTTTAGGCTGAGTAGGCTGTAGCCTAGGGCGCAAGCTTTTGGAAGGCCAAAAATTTAAGGAAACAAAATAAAAGAACGCATGTTGTCAATGTAACAACAAAAAAAAAAAATTAAATTGAAAATTCCAATGTAGAATAAAAAGTTAGGAACTTGTAGAAAATGTATATTTCAGACTAGGGATCAATCGTTTCCTGTAGAGGTTGTTCATTTAAATACATTTTTGAAAGAAAGTAAATTTTATGAAAAAAAAGAAGAAATCGAAAATAACAAAAACCAAAGGAAAAGAAAAACAAGCAGTCTGATCCACGTAGTGTATTAAAGTTCTTAAAACCATGTAGTGTCGATTCAATATTCCCGAATGTTGAAATAGCCTTGCGAATTTTTTTTAGCACAGCAATCACAATTTGTAGAGGAGAAAGGTCGTTTTCAACACTATACCAAGCAAACAATTATTTAAGTGTTGCCTTGGGCCAAGAAAAAAATGAAATCCCTGGCACTTTTATTCATTGAAAACGTTCTTCCAAGCATTTCTTTTAATTAAATAGTTCATCGATCTGTAACTGAGAGAGCCAGAAAAATAGTTTCGAGTAAACAAAAATTTTCAATAGTTGATGATGGACTTGAGAATTATTTTTAAAAAAATTTGTTCTTAGCGTTTGGATTTAATTTATGTAAAGGTTAAGTAAATTATGGGACTGTTGTAATATTATCGTTGCTTATAATTTGTAAATGTGCTCATACTATTGTAAATAAATAAATTTACGTGATTAAAATGGAAACAAGAGCAATTTTTGTTTATACAACCCACATGTTCCTAAATAATAAGTGTCTACAATATATATGAATAAATCGTGCGAGATACTCGTTGTTTGAGGGATTGGAAGGTGGTTTGGGGGGGGGGGCGCAAAAATTCATCAGCCTAGGACGCTAAAATCTTTAAGTCAGGCCCTGGGAATGATAGAAGGCAAATGAATTTACTAGAAAGGGCCCCTCCTAAGAAAAGAGAGAGACCACGAAAGCGTTTGATAAAATGTATAAGGAATGCAATGACACAAAGACTCAGTAGCGGATTTAAAGGTATGCGGAGTATGCGCTCGCATACGGCCCCGCTATAAAGGGGGGCCCCTTTATAACTGGATTTTTTAATGAATAAATCTATAAAAATTGTACGTTACTTTTTTTTATATATGACAAACGTGAAAGAAGGATAAATTATATCGATTCCATGACAACATGTAACATGTAGGGTAGAGACCACAGTCGTCGCCACCTCTGTAGTTATCGCCACCTGTGGGCATTTCGTTAATTAAAAAAATATCGAATAGTGTTAGAAACTCGAAAGTTTCATAAGTTTGTTCGGTGGCGGTAACTGTGTCATCGAATAGACTAATTAATTAGTTATCGCCATACGTACGACAATAGCAAAAACTTAAAAAACTTAATTATAGTATTTATGTACAGTAAAATGTTAAATATATATGCTAAATAAAATTTATTTTCTACAGTAGAATATGCACTGTTCATCAACCGTTGCGCGTGTGACAGCACTGATAAAATTTGTGCGCCTGGCAGCAACAGTGAAAACTTCAACATAACCTAGTTAGTGTGATATATTGAGAGAGTCCATTGTGTAGTAATTGAACTGTTTTATAAATTTTGATTGTTTAATCTACCTAAAACCATAATAATGAAACGGAATTATTGCTCAGGAAGTGAGAAGAGGAAAAGACAGAAAATAAAACATGAATTAGAAATTAAGCAAAAAGGCAGTTTGTTTGTGTTTTTAAAACCTAGAAATGACGAGGCATCTGACGAGGCAACTGGCAATAATGACAAGGCACCTTCTTCGTCTTTACATCTAGAAACCACTGTAGAGCAAATTACGGTTAGTGAAGAGTGTGAAGATATTTCAGGTAGGCCTAAGCAAGGTTCAGAAAATAACGAAAGTAAAAGTAATGAACATGAATTAATTTACAACATCGACAAAAGTCAATTGAATGATAATTTACCTTGTGTAAAGCCAGTTAGCTTAAATCAAACTAGGCCTACAGAACACAATGCCGTTGATGCGACTGATGGTAATGATTTTCTTGTTGCATGCCCTACCTCAGTAGAACATGTGCCAATCCCATACCCGTACCCGCAAGATATAGCATTGTGGCCACGACATCTAACTCAAGATATGGTTGAATATTACCTTATAAACAAACCGAAAAGTGTTGGGAATTTAAAAAATGTAAAAAAACAATACATGGATAAAGGAAAACAATATTATAGAAATTTAAATGAGGGCCATTTTTATTGGGTGAAAAAAAATGGAGCCAAAGAACGAAGAGAATGGTTAATATTCTCTGAAACCTCAAAATGTGCGTATTGTTATGTGTGCAAGTTATTTCCAGACCCAAAAAAGATAAAAATTCCTTTGTTGACGGTTTTTCAAACTGGGCATGTGCTAGCAGGCTAAAGGAAGAACATTAATGTTCCAAAATGCATGCTACGGCAATGTTTACTTTTATTAAGAGAAGTAATTCAAAGAACAGTAGTGATACTAACCTGGCGACACAAATTGATAAAGAGTGCATGTATTGGAGACAAATATTGCACAGAGTAGTAGCAACTGTTAAGCTATTAGCAAAGTTAGGCCTTCCGTTTAGAGGGCATAAAGAATCTGAGTTATCAAAAAGACAGGGTAATTTTTTTACGTGCTTAGAATATTTAGCAGAATTTGATGAATTTCTTAAAAATCACTTAGATAAGTATCAGCACAGTGGTTCAGGCAGAACTAATTACTTATCCCACCAAACTTATGACGAATTTTTAGTTCTTATGGCAAACCAAGTTCAGAACAGCTTTGTTAAAGAAATAAAATACAGTATTTATTTCTCTATTGTAGTAGATTCGACACCAGACGTAAGTCACACAGATCAACTTACAGTAATTTTAAGATATGTAAACAATAAAGGCGAGATAGTTGAGCGTTTTATATGCTTCACA
Organism: Magicicada septendecula; assembly: GCA_034769895.1. Taxonomy (NCBI): domain Eukaryota; kingdom Metazoa; phylum Arthropoda; class Insecta; order Hemiptera; family Cicadidae; genus Magicicada; species Magicicada septendecula. The sequence goes on from CM068372.1 coordinate 388,346,609, forward strand.
CCAATAAAATGTCACAAATCTGAGCATCTAGAACGAACCGTTTTACAGAAAATTGAAGATTTGGGATTAGAAATAAAAAATTGCCGTGGGCAGAGCTTTGATACAACAGCCAACATGGCTGGCCAATACACTGGCTTGCAAGCGAGGATAAAGGAACATAGCCCTACAGCTCTTTATGTTCCGTGCTCCAGCCATTCGCTAAATTTAGTCGGGAACAGTGCTGCAGAATGTTGTCAAGGTGCAATACACTATTTTGATTTTGCGCAGAAGATCTACACATTTTTTTCAGGATCAACACACAGATGGCAAGTCCTTACGCAGCTTCTAGAAAGTAAAAGTGAGGGTATTAAGAAACGAAAAACATTTTAAAAAATCTGTAATACTCGATGGTCCGCTCGAGCGGACGCAGTTGTTGCTTTAAAAGAGAGTTACAATGACATAAAGAATGCTCTTCTTAAAATTTCTGAAGATTCGGGTGAAAAACCAGCTACGAGACATGAAGCAAAATCACTAGCTAATCACTTTGAAAAATACGATAATGCAGTTTCAACCATTTTTTGGAATCGCTTGCTGCAACGAATTAATAGAGTAAGCAAATCTCTGCAAGCCGAACATGGAACTGTAGTGTCAGCTATAAACCAATTAAGTGCTCTCACACCATTTATTGTTAAGGTCAGAAACGACTTTAAAAATGTAGAAAAACAGGCTTTATTTTTAACTGACGGAGCAGTCAGTGAAGATGAAGAGATCAACAAAAAACGAGTCTCAAAAAGAAAATCATTTTTTGATGAAGACACCAGCAATGACACAGTGTTGGAAGGCTCTCAGAAGTTTATTGTTGAAACTTATAACAGTATATGCCACCAGCTTGTTGTCCAACTTCAGAGGAGATCAGAAGCCTTAAAAAACATATTTGATTTATTTAAATGTATCTTACCTGACTCTGATGAATACAGTGATACTGACCCAGCATCTACCGATATTGAGAAACTAATTGAAATGTACTCTGATGATATAGACGCAAACTATTTTGAAGACGAACTTCGTCACTTTTTGTATTCAGTGAAAGAAGATGATAAGTCAAAGTCAAAGTGTGATATGAAGGAAAAGAAACAACAGGAAGAAAAAAACGAAACAAACACCAAGAAAAAGTCCTTATCAAGTGATAGTAAGGAAGAAGAAGAGACTGAAATTAAACCAAAATGGTTTAAATCACCTGTAGATTTATACAGAATTATAAATAATGGTTTAAGTGTAACGTTTCCTAATGTCAAAACTATTCTACAGATCTTCATGACACTTCCGATTTCAAATGGGTCAGGAGAACGTTCCTTCAGTGCTTTGAAAAGAGTAAAAACATTTATTAGATCATCTTTAAGCCAAGAACACTTAAGTAGCTTAGCAATTTTATATATAGAAAATGAGGCTTTGAAAGAAAGAAATTATGACAAATTGATAGACAATTTTGTAAGAAATAAAGCTAGAAAAAGTTCATTTAACTTAGGGTAAAAATCAAATAAAACATACTTGTTTAAAATTTTTAAAGTTTGAGATTTGTGTTTTAGAATAAACAATTTGATAATTCAGTAAACTGTGTGTCTAAAGCCTTGTGTATTATTTGAATCTATTACTTCGATTTAAATTAAGTGCCTTAGATCCTTTTTTTACAATCTTTAATTATTTTTGTACTTTCTTATATATAGGCCAAGAAAATACTTTTATTTTTTTACAGTTCTTATTTTCACAGACTATAAATAAAACTGAACAATTGTACTGTAAATTTGTTGTTACATATTCAGTTTTTCGTTTTTGACTAGGGGGCCCCCAAAATGCTGAGCGCACAGGGCCCCTCACAATGTAAATCCACCTCTGCAAAGACTAGTTTGGAATAGTGGGAGTCGTTCGCGAACGACCTAGCCAAAAAGGACTACAGGCGTCCGCGCCGCAGGACAGTAGTTCGTTCGTTGTTCGCGTAAGCCACGCTCCTATCGGCCACTTATAAAAACTAAACAAAAGCAGTTCGCTGTTAGTTCAGTCGTTCACGTGCAGTAGGTCGTTCGTTAACGAGTAACGAGCGTTTGAACTGAGTGCTTCTGCTCGTGCTGTCGGCTGTTGTTTAATTCGTTTACTGTATTTGACTGCAGTTTATTTTCGGAATTTTTATAGTATTACAAACGCCATCTTTTTATGATTTTAATTAATTTTTATACTGTTAAATAATTAATTTATATATTTAATTCTTGTTTGACACAAGGATGTGTAAAAGTAAACGTCTATGAATTCCGGCGAGAGAATAGCCTGTTTGAAAACGTTTTTTATTTTGTTATTACGACAAAATTTGGCATAAATATGATCAAAATAAAATACCAGAGAATATCGTATGGTAGGATTGGAGGAAGTTGCTTTAAAAGTTATTAAATAAAAGAAAAGATGTGTGTTATTTATTACGACTCTTAAATGAGAGACGGGTTTCGTGACACGAATAAAATTATTTTCATAATTTTTTACATTTAAAAAATATTTTATTGCGTCTGTTTTATTGATACGTCAAAAAAGGGTACTGGTTATCTTCCAGTTAATCATCATGCGCTCTGATATTATCACACGTGCGTGAGATCATCCCTGGCCTATAACGTAGGATGAACAGACGTCAATTTTTGTTTTTTTAATATCTATAAAATGTTTAGAAAAAGAGCGGTCCGACAGATTGAACTAGTGGTCTAGTTCATTGTGGTAGTTCGCTGATGTGAACGACCTAGGTATGGTAAGTTCGTTTGGATGAACTACTTTGCCCATCTCTAGTTGGGAAGTTTGGAAGCCAGGATGTGAAAAACAGGTTCGTATTCAGATTTGTCCTACTTTTTGAACGCGATTGTACTACGAGTTAATTTTAGCAGACAGGGAACTGTAGTGAAGTGTATACCCGACTGTCCGCAGGAGTCTGACCTTGACGTACCCGAGCAAGAACAACTGCATAATCATAACTGCATTCCAAACGACTGTCGTACTGTACACACTGAAGCGGTTCCAAAACTGCGCTTTGAAAATATTTCACTACTTATCTAGTGTATTCGTTACTCATTGATTAAATGGAGGCATTAAATGGAGGAACTTTCTTTTGTTAAGTTCGAACCCATAATCTGTCACATTTTTGTACATATTTGTTTCGTGCAAACTGCAGTTTTCCTGTAACGTACCCAAAACATAACTAATTTAACTTAATCAACCATTCATCATTTAAAAAAAAGGAATTTCTATTGAAGTAAACCGATATTACATGAATGTTTTTACATTTTTCTGGTACGTATATCATCATCATCGTCATCTTCAGCAAAGGATGAAACGAAAAATGGTTTGTTCCGGCCGCAAGCAGATAGCTTGTACGTATCTAGTCATGGCAAACGCTTCTTCGGACGCCCCACACCTCTCCGCCATTTCGGCTCATAAGTCAATACAGTAGTTGTTTGGGGATGCGGCAGTCATCCATTCGGTTGAGATGTTCCAATCATTTTAGCCGATACTGGGCAATTCTGTCAAGTATATTCATAGTATTCATCACCTTCCGTACATCGACATTTCTTTTGCGGTCTTGTCACGTGCGTGACAAATCTTATATAGAATAAAAGTGATGGAGATATTTTTCGGTGGGGGGGGATTACGTTTCTTTTATTAAAAAACATTTAAACTAATGCAAATTTATTTGCATTTAAATTATTTTATCATAATTAGTTGTGCGGCTAGTTGTTTTGCTTTAGCTTGTTCACTATGATTTAACAACTTTTAAGTCTACTGCATAACACGGTATCTAGCCGACATGGCAACTCATGACTCAAACGTATGCTCACTCGTATTTACTGGTAGCCTAGAGTAGACTATAAATGTACACATCATGGTAAATATTTTAAAAGGAAGAAGTAATTAAATGTTTACTTAAATTTATTTCATTTAACATTTAGGAGTATGAAAAAAATAATACAGTTCCATTACAAATTTAACAACACTGAAGAAAAGTAAGGGAAATAGATCAAGTGTTTTGTTGAGAAAGAAATGTAATAACTGTAATTTTTAATCCGACGTGCATAAGAAATAATTGGTTAGATTAAGAATAAAAACAGTAATGTTTTATGTAACCAATATTTTCTTGTTATAAGTACCAAGTTTTGTAAAATTTAGAAGTAGCCTAAACTTTTTAAACAGCGGCCATTATGAAAATGTTTAAGATAATATTTTTGGTTTGTTTTGCACTTGTAGGTAATATTATTCCTTTGTAAGTAACACGTTGTGTTTCCTGTAGGTCTCCTATGTAATATCTTCAAATAAATAAAACAAAAAACTGTCGGAGAGATTCATTCAACATCGCAATGCATATTTAAAACCTAATATTTACAAATCTAATTTAGCCACCACACATTGTTTAAATAATAAACATAAATTTCCAGTCATTCAAAATGTCAAATTAATTAAAAACGTACAAAAAGGTGACAAAATGAATATCTGGGAAAAATCTTAATATTTACAAAAACAATAATAATCTACTAATTAAAGAACAAACCCAAATAAAAACAAAACAAGACGATTTATTTAAAATCATACATTTATTAGAATAATGAAAATAAAACATTAAATATATAATAAATATTTAACTACATAAACATTAAAACAATCGAAAATAGAATCAAAGTAAAATCGATTATCCGTTAACTATATTGTAAGCGAAACATTCAGTTACAATTCAAGATACAGAATAATTTCTGTGAAACGTGCGTCAGGTGAAAATAAACCTACTTGCAGTTGTATTTATTTGAAGATATTTATAGGTAATAGTACACTTAATGTGTAGACCTATATCAAATTTCAACTCTACATCTCATTCTGGTTCAGGATTAATTAAACACACACACACACACACACACAGACGTACAGACGAAAAAGAGAGTATTTTTATTGGACATTTTTCATTTATTTTAAAGAGTAGAATCGTTTCTCATAGTTTAATACCACCTTCTGGGAACAATCTATATAGAACAAGAAGATCATACAATTTTAATGGTAAGTCAGTCCTCATTGTATATAAATAAAATTGTATGGTTCTTTAAACAATGCAACTGTACAAAGCGTTTGTGAAGTATAGGCTACAGTTAACCATCGTCAGGCCTTACCCGTTATGGGTCGGTTGTCCGCCACTCCGGCGTTGTTCACAACCACGTGGACGCCGCCCAGTGTTTTGTCCATCCACTCAAACGCGGACACAATGTCTTCTTCTTTGCGAACGTCTCCTTTGAATATGTACAGCTTGCCTTTGCATCCTTCCAATTCTTTCTCCAGCTCCTAAACACAACAATCAGACTAGTACAAAAGGATCATTCGTTGTGACCTACGTTAGAATTGTGTAGGTATTTAAGGGTAGACCAACTGATTTAACATCAGTGTTGATAATATTACAAATATCTCAAGATATTCTTAAGTTAGGCTCCTGGTTCCTCTTTTTATTTTGAAGAACATACCTTTTTCCACTTCCTTAACAGGGTTTTTTTATTCGGACTAAATTCAAATGTTTAATTAATTAGAAAACACAAATTATTTTTGTTTTAAGTGGATACAATTTGTTTTTGTGCTCAGGCTGGAATGTAAGTATCTACAAAATCGCTGTGTAAGGAACTGTTATTTGATACCATAAACAGAAGGTGTCTTGAAAACGTGGTGACGATGTCTTATAAGATAAACAAAATATCTGTAATCAAAGCTCAAAAAAGTAATTTTCGGAAAATGAGAGGTAAAAGTAAAGTACAGAGAGGAAAGGACGGAAGTATCCTGTTATAAAGCCACTTTGGGAATTTATTTTTACGGTTAGACAAATTTCAAAATATTAATATGCTACAACAATTACGGAACGCTCTCGAAGAGTCCACCCGTTTCTCGACTAGCCCAGTGTCTGTGTCAAGGCTGCTCAGCAAAAAGTACCTTCCAGACTGTTATGAGTTCTTGTTAACTACGCAAATTATGCTGGTTCGTCGCCGAAAGAATGCAACATTATTCTGGAACATCTGCGGGATATAATATATAAGCAACAGCGGCTAGCTTAGTTAGTTACAGTTGCGATTTATTCAATGCGGATCAAGTGGTTGTTGTGGAAAGTGATTACTCTGTTATAATTACTACGGGGAACTCTTAATAGTTCGACATTATTATTGCGTGTTGGCAAATCTAACTTGAATTATTGTAACAGAGTACCTTGTCGATTTCAAACGTTATTTGTCACTAATTACTGCTGGTAACTAATGACGTAATTGGTGTCTGTATTTTGTTTCCTCTCCACTGTACGACGATCCGTGAGACCGTCGTAACAATATTATACAGAGACGAGGTTCGAGAGGATAACAGTAATTAATAAATAAAAAACAAAAACCTTTACACTTTTTTTTTGCTGTTTAGACTACCCTTATAAAAATGAGGGACTACAGAAGGCCCATAAAAGTATTGGGCCTACTATGGCCATCAGTATTGGCCACTGACAATAATCAGAGTAACTAGACTCGAGCCGTAGAGGAAGCGACTCTGGCGTTTGACATACATGACGTACGAGTAAAAGGACGTGTGAAAGAATCTCCGCCATTCATGTTACAGGAATTCCTACACGTCGTCATAGTAACGGCCGGTAACGATACGTGGCCACGTTGTCAGTTTTGCACCGTGTGGCGCTCGGTAAGTGTAAAGCTGTTGGCAACGTCGCATCGAAATGTCAGAGTCGCTTAGGCAACGACTCGATTATAGTTGATAACCACAGTTTGATTATCATCATCATCATCACCACCACTCCAAGGACTAGGCCTTACACCTGTTCCGGAACCCATCTCCTCCTCGGTCTACCGACATCTCCCTTTCCAGTAGGGTGATAAGCCAAGGCGGCCAAAGGTAGACGGATATCAGGCATGCGATTCTAGTGTTCACACCATCTCCTTCTGTGGGTCTTCAATCTTCTGGTCCAATGATAGAATGTTTAAATCGCGTCTAATTTCCTCGTTCCTTCTCCGATCCAAGAGAAAACAACCTTGCGTTCCTCTAAGAAATTTCATTTCGGCTGCCTGAATCATCTGCACGTTCCTTTCACCAAGAGTCCACGTCTCACTAGCATACAAGTATGTGGGGACAGCTACAGTTTTATAAAATTTCATCGGGGTATCCTTCCGTGTTTTATTTTTCAGGTGTCTTATAATTTGTAACAGCCAAAAGTAATTTTTGTAATTTCTAGAAAAATTACAACAAAATATGAAATAAATAGAACGACATAGGGTAGTAAATTACACGAAAACAACAGTGAAGTCTGAGTGACACGTACCTTAAGTAACACCAAATTTGGGGAACAAGCAGTGAGTCTAGGAGAGAGAATGCTAGACACGGGCACAAGATGTAGAAATTCGCTGTGTTTTACTTGGGCCTAAATTTACAATAAATATGTAATTCTTATGACCAACAGTAGGTGTACTGTATAATAGCTGACAAATGTCTCATGAGAGCAAATACGTCTTGAACTACTACATCAGAATAAATGTGATGTCGAGAAAAAAATTACAAATGTAAAATCACACACGAACACGGGGGGCGCGCGCACGCACATACACACACACACAGTATGTTCTGACCCACGCATGGTCGTACGAGGAATAGAAAACAATTGGTAAAAAATGATTGCATCGGCCGGGAATCAAACCCGGGCCGCCCGCGTGGCAGGCGAGCATTTTACCACTGAACCACCGATGCTTCATACAAGCAGTCTTGTTATTGCGTCATCCACATTTCACGCTCATCTTGTGTTGACACTGCCAGGCATTTGGGGTACAAGACATGCTACGGTGTATTGTGTATTTACACAATAACTACATCTGTTATCGTCTGATACAGATTACGATCATTACTCAAGTGTACGCCATAACTATCGCTTACAACACGATGATAACTACGGGTTCTGGTTTCAAACTACTTATTGACATAATCCCTCTCCGTCACTCTCTCTTTCACTTAACGGACTTTATATTATAGCGTCCCAAAGCATCATTTACATCTGTCTAGGGCATCGTCCACTACCAATCCGAGCGTTTACCCTATTATTTTGCACACCGTCATTCCACAATTTCGCGGTCTTACCTTCTTCTGTCTTTCGGTTGGTGTAGGCCTACTCCTGAGTATAGTGTCGCATTTAAGCATAGGCTACATAGGCCGCAGCCTAGGGGCCCGCACCACAAACAAAAAGACAAAAAAACAGTCAACTTGCATAAAAATTATTTGGTTCGTGTTTCAGAGAACAGTAAAAGTTATTAGAGGGAAAGGTGGTATTATGAGCCATGCACAGGGTAGAGTAGGGCAAGAGTGCGCACTTAAAATGTAAATACTGCATTCATTGGACTGAGACTCATTATATTTTGACAGAAATATTAAGCGTAGGTGGGTGCCAATAAATCAAACCTAATCCTAATGAAAGTAGAATACTACAATCTTTTCATGATGCATAAAAATTATGATTTACTTACAGATTTGTACAATGTAAATATACATTAATACTTTTACGTTCTTTTTAAAAGTATGCTTAATTTGTGATAATTACAATGACATTGTTTTACTTTCCTTTAGAAATCAGTTGTTTTTATTTTGTCTACATGTTTATTCTGTTTAGGGTCTTTTGAGTGTAATACAAAAACGAGTGCAATCTTTTATTATTATTTTAATAGATTCCAGAATGCCATTTTACATTGAGATGCCTTGAAACCGTTAAATTTTTTATCACAGTATTGAAAATTTACAAAAGAAAACAGTGCACTTGTGCATTTGTACACTTGGAAATGATTTTATTTATAGTTCTGGAAGATATATTTTTAAAATTTTCAGGAAGAGGGGCCCGAAACCCCCGTTTTACTGGCGGGTATTCCATACCGCCAACCCCCCGCACCACATGTTAAGCCTTTGGGCCCACTAACTCTAAATCCGGCCCTGCCTGAGTATCCTCTTCGACCGCCGTTCGTCCTCCATTTCCATCACACTGCCGAACGAATGTAGTGTCCTTCTTCCAATACAAGCTACTGTGATCTCCCAAACTCGCATCCGTCTACTGGATTTCCTGCAGTCTCAACATCCCTACACTGTTTCTCAGGTAGTCCATCTTGACGGTACCTATTCTCCTTGTAGCTGCGTGCAGACACATCCACAGTTTAGCAATCACTTCCCAATATGTTTTTTTTAACCTCTAATGAAATGTGTTTGTCCTACCATAGAGGCTCCTCGGGGGACCTGTAACCCCTTAGAGGACTCGGCGTCCCCAGGGGGGGGGCAACAGGTGAGGATGTAGGGGTTCCTGAGCTATAGAGGAGAAAGCGACCTACTTAAGAGATGGCAACTCTGAAATGAAACCCTCATTCTCTCTACGTTGGCGGTTGGAACGTTATTCTAGCAACGTGACTTTATGCTACTGACAACAATCCTAAGCAAAGGGACAAATTCCTACCCAAAGAATTTGGAAATGTGCAACATAAGCCTACTCGTATTCAAATTAAGTCCAATCCAGGTAATTTGAAAAAAAAATTCTTTTATTTCATATTAGTATTATTCGGACTACTGGAGTGCCGTAATTTGTAATAAGCACATTTATAACTTATTATAGCGCGTGGGGCAATGAGAACACAATAATTTGTTTTAGCTCCTGTTTGCTTACTATGGCAACCACACATAAACAGATGGTTTACAACTTCAGTTAAAGTATGCCGTTTCAGTAAACATGGCTTAATGGCGAGTTGAATATTGTGCGTTTGTTGTAGAAAGTTTTCTAAAAGTAATGATTTCCATATAACAAAAGACTGTTCCCGAAGACTGTTCAGAAATCATTTCAACGCTGGAAGATATGGAAGAATTCCAAATCGCTCATCAATATCGAAATGGGAAATAAAGAGCATTTGGAACCACTGCCTTGACATAGAAAACAATTACAGGAAGTGTAAAAACAGTGCGTGGGCAAGAAAATGTGGAAGAATAAATGTTGAGGCTTGTGTTCGAAAATCGGTTGATCTCAAGATTTGGTACAGTAACCTGACTAGCGCGATCTCCAGACCTGTCTGCGTATGATTTCTTTTTGTGAGGCTATCTGAAGTTTAAGGTTTTCCAGTCACGACCACGTGATTTCAATCAACTAATGCAGCGAATCGTTGAAGAAATTCAGGCGATTCCGCAAGCCATGCTGCAGACTCACGTGTAGCTTTTTCAGTCGACTTGTAAGCGTCACAATGGGGCCCACTTCAGCGATGTTATTTTCAAAAGATGAACATGTCTATGTAAAATGGCATTATACCAATGGAAGAGAGTCGTTTATCGAGGAATTATTTTCATACTTGCAACAAAACTGTAATGATTCTAAAAAGTTTCAACTAAATTAAGTTCCCCAATTTAATTTGGAATATGTTATAAAATGTTAAAATTAGAGAAGGTCAATGGCACGCATTGCTCTCAAGATGGGCTGTATCACATTTTACTGATAACACTATCAACAGCTTTTACTCAGAATAGTAGGCCTATTACGTTCCTGATAACAGCGTTATAGTATTTGCTGCTAATTCTTGCTTTACAACTTTTTTTTATTAATTAACTGAATCGAGTTTTAAAAAAATGTTAGTGTTGTCTTTTTATTTTACCGTGCTGTTTTCACACTCTGTTAGAGTTGTTCCCGTCATTTCATCAGACTTCTCTTCTACTCTTGGTTTACACCGTGCTGGGAGGCCATATACCCGCCTGTCTTCATCACGTTAAGTTAATACAAATTTATGTACCTTATCTCAAAAACCTTAAATGCACAAACTTTAAGATTGGTCAGCGTATTCTTGGAACAACGTATTTTAACGTCTCAACAAAAAAGAAAACTACTTTTTATTAACTTAAATTTTTTCAAACAAATTTTTTGAAAAATTTTCCACCTATTTTTATTTTTGTAGACTTATTAATTTATAATAACTTTTTGTTATAGTTTCTTACGTTTCTGACATTCAATCGATACAGTGTAATTGACTATGTAATTTAAACAAAGAATTATGTTTCTATCTTTTGCAGAACTTGAAGAAAATGCGCATACAGATTGTAAAAAGTCATTTTTTAAGAAACTTACTTTAAATAAATTAATATATTAATATTTTACCTTATTATCCGTCTTGTGACTTCCCTTTTTAAAACAACACTACGCGTTTCGGAACGTATGTTCCATCATCAGGTGTAATTACTCTTGCGAGGTCGTCGAAACATTAAAATATATCACAAACACATAAAACACTAACATAGTTCGTATTCAGTATCTAACGCGCGTGATTTATTATCTTGTATACACCTGTTTTTTCTTCTTAAGGTCTGGCCGTTTTTGGACCAAGTATTTTATATATGTTATTGCTTGTTTGAAAGGCCGTCGCTATATTCATTTTCTTAAAGACATTTGTTAGAATTTTCGGAAGGACATAACCGTACTCAGTTGATATGTGTATTGCTCCATCCTTGTTCTTCGGGGGCCTCATTTGTCTGTTTTGCTGTTTCTTGAGTAGTCTATCTATCATTGAACTTTGATATCCGTTAGCTCTGGCTATGTATTTTATTGTACTTAACTCTTTTTGAAAATCAATTGTCTCAAGTGGTATTGTAATTAGCCTATGAATAAAACTGTTATATGCAGCCATTTTTTGAGATGTAGGGTGGTGGGAGTCTGCGTGTATAGTGATATCTGTTGTGGTTGGTTTTCTATAGATTTGGTATTGGAATCTATTTTTTGCTTTTATGACTGTTAAGTCAAGAAAATTCACCTTATTGTCAGTTTCAGTTTCGAGGGTGAATTGTGTGCGTTTATGTATGCTATTCATATAATGTCTCAATGTATCTACCTGTCATAGTGAACCGTCAAAAATTATAAAAGTATCATCGACATATCGCGTGTAAAAGACTATTTTGCTGTGAAGTTTATTTTTATTGGACAGTAAATGTGTATTTTCGTAATGATTCAGGTAGATATCTGATAATAAGCCAGAAAGCGGTGAGCCCATGGCGAGGCCCTCCTCTTGAATAAAATAACTATTATTGAACGTGAAATAGTTCTGCTTTAATATAACTTCTAATAAATCAATTAATTCGTTAATTTTTTGTGAACTTAGTAATTTTGCTTCGTTGAGGTGTTCCCTTAAAATGGCTATTGTTTCCTGAATAGGTATGTTTGTGTACAGGTTAACGATATCAAATGACGCGATTTTGTAGTTAGGCTGCAGTTTAATGTCTTTTAATTTGTTAACAAAATCAATATTATTTTTGATACTATGATTATTTTCTAATCTTGTGTTGTCTTTTATTATTTTTGCTAGTTTTTTGGCGATTTTATACCCTGGGGCTGTTGTAAAATTTATAAGTGGTCTAATTGGCACGTCAATTTTATGAATCTTGGGTAAACCTGTGAACTGAGGTGCCCGTGCGTTTATAGGCTTTAATAAACGTCGTGTGGTTTCGTCAAATAGACTCGTGCATCTGTTAATCATGTTATTCAAGTTCTTAACAAAACCGTTGGTTGGATCAGCTGACAACGTTTGGATATTGTTATTGTTTATAAATTCATTAACCTTCGATATATATTGGTTCGTGTACATTATAACTATGGTGTTTCCCTTATCAGCTCTAGTAATGAGAGCATTATTATCTGTCAGTTTATTTTGTATCTGTTTTAAAAGTTTAAAGTCTGTAATGTGTTTACGACCAACATTACCGATATTATTCGGGGTTTTTAATCTCTTGTTCAGTTTACTGTTTACTATTATGCATGTTTCGTTCTGCAATCTATGGTCCGGCACCATTTTAATAGCTGCCTCGGCATTAACTATTTCTTGAATTATATGGTTTCTATTGTTATATGCGATGTTGTGTTTTAACCCTTTGTTTAGAATATTCATTTCTTCGTTGTTTAAATCTATTGACGTTAAATTTGAAACTCGTTCATAAAATTTATGTTGACATTTGATACTATTGTCAGGGTATTGTTTATTTTGGAGATAGATAAACTTTCTATTCTGTTTGAAATATATACGTTGTAGAGTGTGTCTGGTATATTTATCAATGTTTTGCATTACATTGTTTATGATGGCTGGGTGAATGTTATTAAGCATTTCCAGTTGTGCTTTGTATAACTTTATGTTTAGATCCACCTTCTTTGCATACAAATTTCTCAACTCTTCTTTTATCCACATTATTTCAGCGCGTTCCTTTACCTTTATTGCAGTTTTGGATGTGTTCTTAATTTTGATGATAGCATACTTTGGTATTACGTTGTTCTTAATGCATTTTTTGTTGAATTTTATGTGTAGGTTGGTTTTCAATAACTTTATCTTAATGTTTTGATATTTAAATACTACACAAATAGGAGGAACTTCATACTATTTGATGTTTAAATAATATCATGGATTTTAAACTTACTTTACTTCACTTAATTCTTTCTGTTAATTGTTAAAAAGTTAATTCTGTTTCCATATTTTGTTTCCAATAGAAAAACTATTTATATTTTTATTTAAATTTTAATATGATAAAATGCCACGTTTTGAATTGCTTTCTTCTACATATAAGTCGAATTTTGTGCGGAAAATACACAAAAGACTACAGAATTCAACAGAGTTCATACAATAGAAAACCTTAAGTGTTATTTTTGATCTGTAAACCATTATCAATTGATCCTTCAATAATTTTAAAATGGGTAGCGCGTTTTATTTGGCATAGCATTCATAAAATATTGCTTGCTTTCTGAAGGAAACTCCCAAGGACACATTGTTCAGGATACATTCCTCGCTCACTAGTTATGCATTATTATTCAAAGTCTTTTTGTACAATTGTTAACATTAATAATACCACAGCATAACAAAATGTAGGCTAGTATAAGAAAAGACATTTTATGAAACGCTATCGAAAAAATGCGTTTACAAAAGACCAAAAATTTAAATGGTGCTGTTGAGAAATGGACGTGAAATAGGGTTAAAGAGGTCTTCTCACCGGAGTAACTTCATAACGGCAGACGTCGATTGCGGGGGGGGGGGTCGATTTCCCCACAAATTCTCCCACTCAGTTAAAAAACCGCGTAATACTGCTGTCATTTTACTGTCCTTTTAACATACGTCTGAATGTTATAATAATCAGTACAATTGATTGTGTGTATCTACGGAAATGTTGTAGAAAATGCGTGACAATAATATTGATCCCAACAACTGTTTGTTGAAAACCTCTCGAAATTAAATTCTGCATCATGCCCGCGGACGAGTTGACTCACAAGCGGCCAGTGTAGTTTATAGTACTGTAGTTTCTGATCACTTTTGTAAATAAATTGTAAAAGTATGTAAATAAATAAAAATACGTATGCTGATTGTTTACCTGAAGCCTTTCTTGTCGCCTGGCGAAGCCGACCACTTTCAATCCGTTTTGTAGTAACCGTTTGGTGATCGCGGCACCGAGACCCGAACTCGCTCCAGTGACTAACGCGACGCTACCTTGCCAGCGCTCCATACTACTGCTGCTCCCACCGCACGCTCAAAGGCGAATGATTATGTGTGTCTTGCTTCTATCTGAACAACAACACGGTCTGCTTCAAGGTCACCAAGCTGGCTGGCCAATTATGTAAAGCCGAACGGCTGTTATATTTGGTCAGTGCCAACTTGAGTAGTGGCCTGTCCATAAAAACAAGATAAGCGAATAAATTGTTTAAAGCGGATGTAGTTAAATGTTCGTTTATATCAGAATACTTGGACGATTCCCAACACAAACAAAACAGCTTAGCTTAAACGCTCAAAATATTTATCCGTCACAGAGTTTGTTTACTTTGGTTGAGTCATACTTAAATCTAGGGAATCTAGGGGCACCAATCATAAGGTTAAATCATCATAAGGTTAAATTATAAGGTTGAATTTTCTGCCCAAAAGTAGGTCTCATCCAGTGGGTATGGCACCTGGCTACTAACCTAGAGATCCCGGGTTCGATTCCCGGCCCCGCACCATAAAATCAAGGTGCGTTTTTCAGCACCCAGGTTGACTCAGCATGTTCAAAATGAGTACCTGGGATAACATCCTGGGGATAATAATGTACGGATGAAGCGTAGTGCTGGCCACACTGCCTTCCTTGTATGCCGTACGGCTCACATAAGGCAGCCTACCCTGCCTTCTCCAACACTACTTCAGGTGGTACACACGGGAGGCATTATATTATTATGAGTAGGTCTCATAAGGCATGCTCTATCCGTGCTTTCCTATATTGGACTATTTTTTTTTTTTAAGTGAAAACTTTTATACTCGGGCCTGGAGAAACACTTTTTATTGTATGGAGAAAAACATAAAGTTTCGCGTCAGCATCTCATCGGTTTTTTTCGTTACGGTGAGTCATCAGCTTATACATATACAGAGAGTATAGGCGGTTCCCTCTCTCTTTAAATTTATATCGCTATCAAGTACAGTAAGTCCTCGATTAACGTCGTAGTTACGTTCCGGAAAACCGCGACGTTAACCGAAACGACGTTAATCGAAACATTTTTCTCCATAAGAAAACACGTAACTTTTATAGGTTAGGTTCCAGTATTGTGCTTGACATAGACTAAGTCGCTTAAGATTCGTCGTTAACGTCGCGGTTTTCCGGAACGTAACTACGACGTTAATCGAGGACTTACTGTATATGCTTTATAATAAAATAAGATATATATATCAGGATATATAGTAAGATCTTTGTCTTTGTATATCAACGTTATTAGAGAAAAAATTAATGATTATACATTGATTTCTATTATATTATATAATCATTTATTATTTCAAAATTTTTAAACCGTAAAATTATCAGAAACTTTTACTTATGTATATACTATAGAACTTTAACATCATTTCCTTCCAAAATAATTAGTGTCATAGAATGATTCATAAAATATCAAAACTATATCAAATAGATTTTAATTTAAATATGTACTAAATAATTTGAAATAATATGACAATAATTTGAAAATGTACTAATTTTGAAATGTTAACTTATATTTCATCATAAACAATAATATAATATAATATCATTAAATATATAAATTATTTTGATATTTATTTATTTTTCACAATCGTTTTTGAAGTGAAAACTTTAATACGCGGGCCTGGAGAAACACTTTTTTAAAATATAAATTTATCATAACAAAAATTTAATTTTTATATTTAAATTAATTATTATTTGAAAATTATAATTGATTAAGATTAAATTTTACATTGTTTTAATTAAATTTTGTTTAAAAAAAATATTTTTCATAATTTTCAGTTTTAGATATTTCATAGCAATTTTGTAATACCACTAAATTAAATGTTTTTTTCCATGCACATAGCGTTTCTCCAGGCCTGAGTATAAAAGTTTTCACTTCTGTCGGCACTCCCCCGAGTGCTAACATTCTTTTTTTTTTGAGGTTTTTGCGGAGGCCTGTGTTTGTGCGATTTTGTTCGAAACATCTCTATCAGTGGCGTAACTCTTTTTTCTGGGCCCCCGCAGGAATCCTTTGCGATCCCCCACTACTTCTTCTGACAGTTCCTATCCGTTTTAGATGTTGGGTGTCATACAGGCTATTTTAACTTACTGTACTGCTGCACGGAATAAGTCAGTTGTATTCATGCCAAACCAGGCCCTTAAATTTCTCAGCCAAGATATTCTCGGTCTCCCAACTCCTCTCTTTCCAAGTACTTTTCCCTGTAGTATGGACGGCAATAAGTAAAATCTCTGTTCATTTCTCATGAGATGTTCCAGATACTGAAGCTTTCTTATCTTCAGTGTATTGACAACTTCCCTATCTTTCTTCATCTTTCTAAGAACTTCAACACTAGTTGTATGTGCTGTCCATGAAATGCTCAGTATTCTACGGTGGAGCCACATTTCGAAAGACACTCACTACTAACCCTACTTATTTCATGCCATTGTTCCCTCTTGAATACCAACCCCTCCTTTTAGCTGTGACAACTACCACAGAATTATACTACGTAAACAGTATACCGTATTTCCCCGCATAATGGTCGCACTTTTTATGCCCAAAATACAACCGAAAAACACGATGCGACCTTTACGCAAAACTAAGACTTAGGTGATTTTAAAAAGAAAATATTGTTTTTTTTTCAAAGAACGAAATTAATAAAATTATTTACAAAATTAATTATAAATTGTCATTATTTATAATGTCTTTTTCATTAATTAAAAGTCTTTTAATTAATTTTTTCATTAATTAAAATAACAAATATTTTTCTTAGAAAAAGAAAAAATTTGTATTAAAAAATTGTAATACAAATTTTAGCTTTCAAAAGTAGGGTGCGACCATTATAGGAGGGCGACCATTATGCGGTAAAATACGGTAACTTCTGTCAATGTAAAAAAGTACTGATAATTGAAGTTGTCACTAGAAACCAATTATAATCTTGTCATTTATTGAACTTATATGCATCTTGAAAAAGTACAAATTTTATTAAATTTAAGTTCATAAAAACCGTGAATGTTTGTATTAAATTTTTTATAGTACGATTTATTGACTAATCTCTTAAACAAACCAAAAACCTCTTTCATCTTTCAAACTTTCTGTTATATGCTTATAGTTTTATAAATTTCAATAAATCTCTTATACGATTGATATTGACACTCGAAATAAAGAAAACTATTCTAATGTAAAGACATTCTATTTTACAAAAAAGTATGTTTTTTTTTATTTCAAAACATTGCTTAGTATAGAATAATATAGAAACGAATTTGAAGATTTCTAGCATCAAGGGAAATGTGTGCGCGGGCCCCCTCTAGTCCTCATCAGAATTACGGCCCGGCAGTCATGCCGCTAATCTCTATCGCTCATTCTGTCCTTGCAAAAAAAGAAAAATAATAATAATAATAAAAAAAATAAAATAATAATAATAATAATAATAACAAAGCATAAGGTGATGGTTTATCCCCAGTTTTTTCAACTGTGTCCTGGAGAAAGTAGTGAAAATTTGAAACGAAAAATTAAAGGAATGCAATATATCACCAATCATGTTGGGAAGAAGGAACAAACGTATTGAAATAAACTGTTTGGCATTCGCAGATGACTTTGCTATACTTTCCGAACATCTGACATCTGCAGTAACAGAAGTTAATTTTTAGAGGACATTGCCAGTAGAACAGGCTTAAGAATTTCTGCAGAAAAAAACAATTTTCTCACGAACATTAAAAATGCGCCAAAATTCCTGGTAACAGATATTGGTCGAATAGAGAGGGTTCGAAAATTTAAGTATCTAGGAGAAATAATTCAAAAGAATGGTTTAGAGAAATCTGCTATAGAAGGAAAATTCATAAGATGTAAAGGGCGTATGGTATAACTACGGATATTTACAATAAAAAGTGCATATCTAAAAATGCGTAAATGAGGCATTACAGTACAGTAGTGAAGCCAGAATGCCTATATGCAAGTGAATGTCTAGCATTGAATTATAATTTAGACAAACTAGAAATATTGGAAAGACGAATTATTAGGAAAATATTAGGCCCACGGAAAACTTCAGAAGGTTTGTAAATTAAGAAGTAATGATGAAATATATCAAAGTATAAAAAATGTAACAGGAACAATGAGAAAATGGAGACTATTATTTTTTGGACACTTATATAGAATAGACGACAATAGGTTAACAAAGCAGATCTTAAAATATCTGTGAGGGAAGAAGTCAACATCAAGTTGGATTAAAGAAGTCCAAAAGTATTTAGAAAAAAATAATATACACGCAGAATAAGCAACTGAAAGGGAAGTTTTTCGGGCAAAAGTGTTAAAAATGGAAGGAGTCCAGGGTAGGAGAGAGAAAAACGCAGGTTCAAAGTGGACTGAAAACAGGAAGAAGAGACATAGTGAAAAGATGAAAGAATATTGGAGAAAAAGAAAAGAACAAAGAATAAAGAATTGAAATTGGCATGTGGTCCTTCGATGACCGATACAAAAAAAATAATAATAATAGTGCATTAACAAAAAATTATATACGAATATTTATTATTTGTGCCAAGACTATACTCTACTACACGCTCGAAAGGGGCAAGAAGACAAGAGAGAAATGTCTAGTATGCAGATTACTGCAATCACCTGTCCCAGTTAATCGGTCCCCCCCCCCCGATTTGATCGTTAACCCAGTAAACTGCAATCGGTTGTATGTGTACTAACTTACTTAAATTAAACTGCTGACGATCAGGAAAGCCTTGAACTTGTAAACGGGTTTGTTTAACGGTCGACAATATCTAAAATTAGATACAATAATTTGAACACCTGACCTCATTAAACGTTCTCGTGATTGATTCAATTAACAGTCGCTCTAATTAGCCGCTTTAGTTCTTATCAATAATAATTTTCAAACATCGATATGGAGAACCACACATGACTTCCATGTTCTAGGATTTATATTTAAAATCATTTACTTGAATTCGGTTCAATAATTTCTAAAAAAATATCGCCAAGCTCTAACTATTTTCACTATTTTTATAGATATTTTTGTTATTATGTGTTAGTAGTTTCACATATTGTTATTTTCGAGTCACTTTATCTATAAAAATTAGGTACTATATAAAGAAACTGAACTACGCAGATAATCATCCCTCCTCCTCAACCGATCCCCACCATTAATTATATTTACACTTTCACAGAGTAATAGTTTTGTCATATGTAATTTCTAAGATATCTTATTCTTCAGAATTAAATATTTGTACTTTACTTTATTTCAGCACAGCAATTTTCAAAATATCGGTATGGAGAACCATACATGACTTCCATGTTCTAAGATTTATATTTAAAATCATTTTCGAAATGAAATATTACCATAGAAACTACTTCTTTCTACTTACTGCTTCAGCCTTAACCACAGTACTGTGGTCACTAACGTATACCACCTCACGTTATCGCACCCGATTTTCACTGATGATGGAAGTCGATGGCATTGCCGAAACGTTTGGTTCTGTAGAAAAGATTGGACTACGGCCAAACATCCCGGGAAGGAATTTTAACAAAAACTATTTCTTTGTTGCCGATAACGTAGTACACATACATATAAAAAATATGCATAAAATTAATGGCTTGTATAAGTTAATGATTGATCTCCATTAAGTAGTGCTCAAGTTTCCAAAGTTTTAATATTATGATGTCCGTAATTAAAACATCAGAGCAGGTTTAGTGTGTATGAGGGTACTCCGTGGACAAAAATTTTCAACATTTCCTATTGAGCGTTGCTTAGAGTAAAGCTGCGAATCTACAGTGTACGTTTCACAGAACAAACACGCGGAAAAGAAGGAGCGCTCCGAAGTCACTCATGGACCCTCAGCATCTTGCAGAGGGTTCATTCCCTAAAGACGAAAATTCTGTCTATGAATCGTTCCTATGTAAACACGTGCAGTTACACTGCCCAGCGATCCACAGGAAGCAAATCGCTATCCACGCTGGACACTTTATGACTTGCACGCGTTATGTTGGTGTGGGTTTCGGCACTTTCCATTTAAAAAACGTGCAAATGTAAGAAAATAAACATGAGTGAGGCCAGAAATAACGCGAATTTTGTGTGTGTGTCTTCCCTGCCTTTTTATTGCAGTAATCATAATAATAAAATGGAAACGTAAACATTACATAATTGAGATATGCTTGCCTGCCACGAACGATATATTTTCACTCATACATGATTTACACTAAAATGAAAAAATTATAATTTTATTGCCTGGGAACAAAATTATTTTATTTTTAACAATTACCATTGTTTGAAAAAGTTTAAATGAATTTTCAAGTACTTCACTATTGTTAAAACGTAAAAGGTTGCAGGTAAACTACCCCTTCCTCTTAACCGATGTCCACCAAAATCAAAAGTCCTTGAGATCTCTACAATTCAGGGACGTATGCAAAAAAGTATTTGATTCTGTTTGAATTTGCGGCTGTTATCGTTTGCCATAGAAAATTAGCCTTGATAAAAAAACGTTGCAGGTAAACTACCCCTTCCCCTTAACCGATCTTCACCAAAAACAACAGGTCTTGAGTACTCTACAAATCAGGGCTGTATGCAAAACTTATTTGATTCTGTTTGACTTTGCGGCTGTTATCCTTTGCCATAGAAAATACCCTTGTTGAAACATAAAATGTTGCAGGTAAACTACCCCTTTCCCTTAACCGATCTTCAACAAAAACAACAGGTCTTGAGTGAATTTGCGGCTGTTATCGTTTGCCAAAAAAAAATTACCCTTGATAAAAAAAAACTGTTGCCGGTAAACTACCCCTTTCCCTCAACCGATCTTCACCAAAAACAGCAGGTCGTGAGTACTCTACAAATCAGGGCTGTATGCAAAAAATTATTTGATTCTGTTTGAATTTGCGGCTGTTATCGTTTGCCATAGAAAATTAGCCTTGATAAAAAAACGTTGCCGGTAAACTACCCCTACCCCTTAACCGATCTTCACCAAAAACAACAGGTTTTGAGTACTCTACAAATCAGGGCTGTATGCAAAAAATTATTTGATTCTCTTTGAATTTGCGGCTGTTATCGTTTGCCATATAAAATACCCTTGTTAAAACATAAAACGTTGCAGGTAAACTACCCCTTTCCCTTAACCGATCTTCACCAAAAACAACAGATCTTGAGAACTCTACAATTCAGGGCTGTATGTGAAACATTATTTGATTCTGTTTGAATTTGCGGCTGTTATCGTTTGCCAAAAAAAATTACCCTTGATAAAAAAACCGTTGCCGGTTAACTACCCCTTTCCCTCAACCGATCTTCACCAAAAACAACAGGTCTTGAGTAGTCTACAAATCACGGCTGTATGCAAAAAATTATTTGATTCTGTTTGAATTTTCGGCTGTTATCGTTTGCCATAGAAGAAAAATCTACAGACAGATAGACACACAGACACTTTTCGAAAAACGACTTTTTTTCATGTTTTGAGTGTAGTACAATCAGAATCTGCAATAATCTCGAACTGGTAATCCATTTGCTGGGTCTGCGCACCTCATAAACCAAGAAAGGCTGTCACATTTCTACTCTTCCAATTACAGTGCACTTGGCGTCTTCCACTGATGTGATGCCACTCCATTGGACTATTCCACTGCTTTCAAGGCAACAGCAGTCCCTTTACACTTGTCAATAACTCTAATTAATTATTTGTCTCACATCAGTGTAGTCGCGTTGCTGGAATGTTTCATAAGCTGCGGTCGATGAATGCTAAATGTGTCCACCCAGCGCCAACGTCGAGACAAAACTGTAATCTCATCTTCCTAACGGCGCGCTCTGATTGGTGTACAGAGACGGTGTTGGGAAACTCTGTGCAATTACGAACACGTTATTACATCAAAGGGTTCCGAATGTTAATCTTCTGACCGAGGCGGCACTAACGTAGTCCTCCCCTTTGCTTAGATAAATATCAGTATGGAGAAACATACATTACTTCCATGTCCTAATATTTATATTTAAAATCATTTACTTGAATTTGGTTAGATAACTTCTACAAAAATATCCCCACCCTCAAACTATTTTCACTATTTATAGATAGTTTTGTTATTATGGAGTAGTCGTTTAATATAATGTTATTTCTAGTCATTTTATCTATAAAAATTTGGTACTTTATTCTTATAAAGAAACTTAACTACACAGATAATCATACATCCTCCTCAACCGATCCCCAACATTAATGATATTTATATTTTCATAGAGTAATTGTTTTATCATATGTAATTGCTAAGGTATCTTATCCTTCAAATTAAATACTTGTACTTTACTTGATATCACAAAGTAATTTTCAAAAAATCTCCCCCTCCCCCTTCAACCACCCACTCCATTTTAGATATCCCATTTACCATTTTACAGTGGATTAATATGACTTTATTTTCGGGACACTTATTTATCAAAATTAAGCACTTTACTCTTGTTAAAACACAAAACATTTTTGTAAACAACCCCTGTCCCTCAACCGAACGACCCCATTTTTACTTTCATGTTCAATAAGGAAATGTAAGTATGGTCATGGCGAAAAAAATCGTGTTCGAGATAATGGCAGATTCTGATTGTACTACCATCAAAACATGAAAAAAGTCATTTTTCGAAAAGTGTCTGTGTGTGTCTGTCTGTGTGTAGAATTTTTTCTATGGCAAACGATAACAGCCGCAAATTCAAACAAAATCAAGTAATTGTTTGCATACAGTCCTGAATTGTAGAGGACTCAAGGCCTATTGATTTTTGTGAAGATCGGTTAAGGGAAAGGGGTAGTTTACCTGCAACATTTGACGTTTTAACAAGAGTAAAGTGCTTAATTTTGATAAATAAAGTAACTTACCCCGAAAAGAAGGTCATAATAATCCACTGTAGAAAGGTAGATGAAATATCTATAAATAAAAAGGGTAGTTGAAGTGGGAGGGGGTAATTTTTTTTATAAATTAAAATGGTAGTTGATGATGGAGGAAGTAAATTTTATAAGTTTTATATGTGTAGTACGTTATTGACAACAAAGAAGTAGTTTCTATGGAAACATTTCATTTCACTTTAACAAAATTCTATATTTTTTCATTTTAATGTAAATCATGTATGAGAGAAAATATATCGTTCGTGGCAAACAAGCATATCTCAGTTATGTAATGTTTACGTTTCCATTTTATTATTATGACTACCGCAATAAAAAGGCAGGGAAGACACACACACACACACACACACACACACACACACACACACACAATTCGCGTTATTTCTGGCCTCACTCATGTTTATTTTCTTACATTTGCATGCTTTTTAAATGGAAAGTGCCGAAACCCATACCAACATAACGCGTGCTAGCCGAAAGAGTGTCCAGCGTGGATAGCGATTTCCTTCCTGTGGATCGCTGGGCAGTGTAACTGCGCGTGTTTTCAGAGGAACGATTCATAGACAGACTTTTCGTCTTTAGGGAATGAACCCTCTGCAAGATGCTGAGGGTCCATGAGTGACTTCGGAGCGCTCCTTCTTTTCCGCGTGTTTGTTATGTGAAACGTACACTGTAGATTCGCACCTTTACTCTAAGCAACGCTCAATAGGAAATGTTGAAAATTTTTGTCCACGGTGTACCCTCATACACACTAAACCTGCTCTGATGTTTTAATTACGGACATCATAATATTAAAACTTTGGAAACTTGAGCACTACTTAATGGAGATCAAACGTTAACTTATACAAGCCATTAATTTTATGCATATTTTTTATATATATGTGTACAACATTATCGGCAACAAAGAAGTAGTTTTTGTTAAAATTCCTTTCCGGGATGTTTGGCCGTAGTCCAATGTTTCCTACAAAACCAGACGTTTCGGCAATGCCATCGACTTCCATCATCAGTGAAAATTGAGTGCGATAACGTGAGGTGGTATACGTTAGTGACCACAGTACTGTGGTTAAGGCTGAAGCAGTAAGTAGAAAGAAGTAGTTTCTATGGTAATATTTCATTTCGAAAATGATTATAAATATAAATCTCAGAACATGGAAGTCATGCATGGTTCTCCATACCCATATTTAAGTACTTTACTCCGAACAACCTGGTTTCCTGGCAACAAAATTATTTTATTTTTAACAATTACCATTATTTACAAAGTTTAAATGAATTTTGAAGTACATTACTCTTGTTAAAACGTAAAAAGTTGCAGGTAAACAACCCCCCTCCCCCTTAACCGATCTTCACCAAAATCAATAGGCATTTGACTACTCTACAACTCGCGACATATGCAGAAAGTTATTTGATTCCGTTTGAATTTGCGACAGTTATCGTTCGCCATAGAAACAAATTCTACACACAGACACTTTACGGAAAATGACTTTTCTTCATGTTTTGAGGGTAGTACAATCAGAATCAGCCCTTATCTCGAACACGATTTTTTCGCGATCACCGTACTTCCATTTTTTTACGGAACATGGAAGTAAAAAACAAACAAAAGATTGAGATAGAATTTATAGGAAGTATAAGCATTGAAATGTCAACACCTCTTTAGCCTTGAATGAAGTGTACCCGCTTCACATAGTCCATCTTCTCATATCTCTCTCTCTCTCTCTCTCTCTCTCTCTCTCTCTCTCTCTCTCTCTCTCTCTCTCTCTCTCTCTCTCTCTCTCTCTCTCTCTCTCACTCTCTCCCTCCCTCCCACTTTCTCTCTCTCCCTTCTCTATCTTTACATTACTTCTTCAACTGATAACCTTTCAACCGGTGCTTTGAAAAAACAATGGCATTTCCATTTTCAACAATTCTACTAATAGAATTAGATTTTTATTGCAGACAAATGCTATTATGCTATTAGTCATGTTCCTCTATATCAGTGGTTCCCAAAGTGGGGTCCGCGACAATATTTCAGGGGGTCCGCGGACACTTATAAGAAAAAATAGAATATACCTTAATTTTCTCCGATTTTTTTTTTGTAGTCTAAAATCTAAATTTTAGAATCTTAAAAACAATTAGTAGAAGTTTGCTAACTGCTATAATTTTTTTTTTATTGTTCGACTAAGCTTTTCGTCATTACTGACATCTTCAGGTCTTAAACAACAAGGGTTGTTTAAGACCTGAAGATGTCAGTAATGACGAAAAGCTTAGTCGAACAATAAAAAATTATAGCAGTTAGCAAATTCATAAAAGAAATAGTAAGGATGGCTGCTAATTTAAAGAATACGAAGAATTAGTAGAAGATTCCAGTATTTTTTTGGTGCAAACTAATTTTAATTGTAAAAATAATTTCAAACTAATAGCTTTAATGATGTCTTTAAATCATGTCGCGTAGCAGATCTGTTAGCCAGCCGAACTGACTAGAGCGCCGCATCAACGCAGAACTGATAGCGCTGTTTTAGTCCACGTATAAACACTGTCGCGTACAAGCACTGTATCTAAGCAAAACGTTTTTCCGTGTAGCTGGTTTTACGCCTAAGGAGCTGGATTTCAACACGTGTGGCTGGAAAGATAGAGCCGAGGTTGGCAAAGTTAAGAAACAAACTTGATGTCCAGAGAGACTTAATATTGAAATTATCAGACATTAAAACTAATATTGCATAGCTAATTGTCCAAAAGCAGCTTCATTGTTCACAATAAACTATGTTTGATATCATTAATGTTATAATTTTCCGGTAAAAATAATTTTGGTTTTAATACATTTTAATTAAAATATCAGAGTTTCTATCATATTTACTGTTTGTTTTATTTCATAACTCAGACGGGGTACGTGAAATTTTTAATTTTTTGGAGGAGGTCCGCGGACTGAAAAGTCAGGGAACCACTGTTCTATATCGTTGTTGAACTTCCCCGTTAGGACGTTGGTCTCTGCCATAACAATGTTTGCAGTGCTACGTGGTGTCGAGTGTCGTCTGCTTTACAGCCAGACTTTCTTTATATAGGCTACTAACTATACAAGTACGGGTAAGAGCTGCCGTACTTGTTTGTTTCACACTCTGTCGCTTAGCGGACTGAAGAAGCTCCCCGAGGATGGGCTTGAAACGCAGCCGACGATGTTGGCAGTCAACAGCAACCGACCACGGCCTAACGGACCGGTTTATTACCAATTTAATAAATCATCATCATCATCATCATCAACATCATCATCATCATCATTCCACGGACTAGGCCTTAGACCTGTTCCGGAACCCATCTCCTCCTCGGTCTACCGACATCTCCCTTCCCAGTAGGGTGATAACCCAAGGTAGACGGATATCAGGCATGCGATTCAAGTGTTCACACCATCTCCTCCTGTGGTCTTCAATCTTTTCTGGCGCAATGATACAATGTTTAAATCGCGTCTAATATCCTCGTTCCTTCTCCGATCCAAGAGAGAACAACTTTGCGTCACTCTTAGAAATTACATTTCGGCTGCCTGAATCTTCTGCACGTCCCTTTTACCTTTTACAATGTTTCACTACCATACAGGAATGTGGGGACAGCCACAGTTTTATAAAATTTCATTCGGGTATCCTTCCATGTTTTATTTTTCAGGTTCCTATGAATCGTTCCACAGATGCGTCTAAATTTTGTTCTAACTATCCCAATCAATATCAGTTCCATATGAGATATTACAACCCAGGTAATTAAAATGACTAACCTGATCCAAAATCTGATTATTCACGACTATTTTAGTTCGTACAGGATACCTGCCCTGAAATGCCATTGTTTTTTATTTTATGTGAGAGATCTGTAGGCCATAGTCTTGTATGAGATGCTATTGAACGTAAATATCGCCCGCTGTAACTGGTCTTCTGTTTTCTGTATCATTATCTTGTCACCTGCATAAAGCAATGCATTCACATGAATATTTCGCTGAAGTGATATTCGCGAGTTAACTTTAATTGTCCATCTCCGAAATATGTCGTTCATGTAGATATTAAAAAGTGTCGGTGAAATAGGGCACCCTTGTCTACACCTTTATTTTTAGGAATATTTTGTGATAATTTACCATTAAAATCTACGACAACCGCTGTCTTATAATATAAGCTACTAAAAACTTTAATTAATTGCGAAGGGAAACCCCTTCGCTCCATTATACTCCAGAGTAGCGAACGTTTCACATCATCAACAGCTTTCGATACATCTGTGAATGCTAGATGCGTCTCCAAGTTGAATTCCCTTTTCTTTTCAATTATTAATTTAAGTGTAAAGATAGCATCTAATTTAATAAAGCTTCCTATGTTATTATCAATGAGGGAACAGTTCAATTGGTGAAGCCAAGAAGAAGAAAACGCCAGTTTCTTCCTTTTTGCGGGTGACGTACATTTTTAAAAGTCGAGCATAATGATGAGGTGCGTGATCTAACAATCTAAAGGGAACGTGGAGTTTTTATAAATCTCTACAGGACAAATAAAGACTAGTTTGTGTTTATTATTAACTACAGTACATGATGAAGTTATAAATTAAATGTTTTTATTTATTCTTATTTTTTCACACTGCTGCACATTTGCTACGTCTCTACCAGTAGAGTTGCCACAGGATATTTAGGTGAAAATTTTGAAGAATTTATGGTATGGAGTTATGAAACTTGAAGCTCGCTGTTTGGCGGCTAACGAAGATGATGTTTTCGGTTCTGTGTTCACTAGACTGGACCGCCGACAGGACGCAAAGTCAGTTCGTCGATCTGCAACAGAACAAAAAGTCGGGTCAACGTTTATCTGCGACACAGACAGATCGAGTTTATAGTTTACAGGTAAAAAATTAACAAAAACAGCAACAACGTAAAGCAGACAGACCGCTCGGGGTTAATTTTGTTCACCGTCACAAAGAGCACGGAACTACGTATATTACAGAACCAACGATTTTGACGTGAATACGTCTTTAAATTTGCTTCCATAGTGGGAGGCAATTCAGAAAACTGATGATAACAAAATCGGGGGATAGAGTTTGGTGTTGCAGCTACATATCTATCATCTACATCCAAAATTTAATTACACCACTCGATAGCTAAAGGATCAAAGAATTCGTTACGTTGAGTGAGGACTGTGACGCATCGCGCGCGGCGGAGGGGGAAGCGCCGCCATTTTGTGGTCGTTTCGCTGCGTCACATAATGTCCGTTTAGTATAAATTTTGACTCGGAGAAGCTAGGACGTTCGTTTGAGTTTCAATCGTCAGCTCTCGTCAAGATCTATCGATTGCGTATATTAAACATTAGTGTGAAATAGTTATAGTGAATATATATGGTGTTAAAGTAAAAAATTAAAATAAATAATGCAATGTCGGCCTATACTCGTCAAAAAGCCAAATCAAAATATAGAGATCGTATACGGTTGGAAAGGGCTTCTCAAGAGCAATCCAGTGATACCCGTAAAACACCATATGACAGAGTGAAGCGGTGCCGGGAACGTAAAAGAATGAAGGCGTCCGAGCGGATCAACGACGGCGCCAGTAGGCCTACATCTGCAGCTGGGGCGCCCGAGCCTATGCAATGGATGATGTAATCGCTTCTATATCAACGCCGGACTGTATAAACATCGATTGTGTGCGATCGCCGATTATGAAGACACATTGGGCAGCAGCTAGTGCACGTTTCACTACTACGTTTGTCACTACTCCACTACTACGTATACATATACATATAATACGCTCAAAGAAAATATTACCCGTTACGTACACGTATTCACGTAAAACACACGGCCGTGTCCACGACACAGCCACACCCCAAAGTTTTTTTGCCTCGAGTTGTTACTTAATTTCATCGTATAAATAATGTAGCTACAAGACAACAGTTACAAGTTTTCAACTTCAGTGACAGATTAAAAGATTATAAATGACGGTGGAAAGAATATTTGGCAAGAACGTCAGATTCAAGACTGGCCAAACAAGTCTGGAAATATAAGCCTATAGGACATAACTATGTGGGTAGCACAGGAAGAGATGGCTGGAGGATATTTAAAGGTGGAACAGTCTGTATGGTACTGAATAGAATCAAAGAGGGTAGAACACTTCTGAGGTGTGTAAAAGAGAGAGAAAGAGAAACGTGGATGGAACCAGTGGCCGCTGAACTTGAATCTAATAATCATAACAAAAGTAAATGAATTACCATAAGAAAGCTCACGTTTTAAAGTTGTATTAAAGTGACATTTAACTGTTACAAAAAGATGAAAAGGTTTACTTTTTCTCCGTTGCTTTTTTTTAAATTTTATTAGGTAATATTTAAATTTCATATTGTTAGCCCTAATTATGTTAGTTCTAGTTTGCTTTTGTACTGCTTTAGACTAAACTTCATGTCTCTGAGAGGTATGTGAGTTAGAAATAGAGCGTAGACATGCGCACGCGTAGGCACGCTAAGTGGTGTAAACAAACCAATCAATCAACGGTGACTTTCCTCTCATCCACAAAAACAAATAGTAAATGCACTATACGGTTTTTGATGCAACAGTAGAAGGAGACAAGAAGTAAGGGAGAAGTAAACTGAACCTCATGGACCAAATACAATGTGAGGCACGAATGGCAGTGGCATGACGATGACGATGACGAGGGACGCAATACAGGAGGCACTTACCTCTGCGTACTGCGGCTGTGACAGCGCGAAGATGACCGCGTCAGCGACGTCTCTGACCTCGAGCGCCGGCACCTCGGCCATGGCAGGCACGTCCGCCATCTTCTCCGTCCTCACGTGACCAGGGCTGATACTCTGCAACACACAACAAATTTGTTAGTGAATGATTTATGGCTATAACGCTTATAATTGTGTATAACAGTTTACCGAACAATTGTGACTGTACTTCCACCGTGTCGATTGAAATTATTAACTAATTCAATCATTTATAAAGTTCACTTATAGTTTTAGTTTACGATAGCCCGTCTTGTGCCTTGCAGTATTGTAGTGTTGTCTCCTTTCATTACAGATCTGTATGTTTTTTTTTTTTAGTCTCCTGAATACTTATTAAAGAAACAAGAAACACTAAGAAGGTTTGAAAGAAAGATCTTAAGACGTGTTTATGGCCCTGTTAAAGAAGAAGATAATGAATTAAGATTCAGAAATAACCAGAAGTTAGATGAGCTATTGACTCACGAAGACACTGTAAGATTCATAACGCTCAACGAATACAATGGTTAGGTCATCTAGAGCGGATGGATGATCAGGGTATGGAAAAGAAAATTCTGACGGCCCAGGTATATAGAAGCAGAAAGGATAAGATGGTGGGATGATGTGCTAGAAGATCTCAGAATAATGGATGTGAGGCGGTACAATGAAATGTCAATGGACAGGAGACTTTGAACAAAATTGGGGTTGGCAGCCATGGCTCTCGTTGGAGTGCTGAAGAAGAAGAAGAATCCTCTTATTGGACTGACCGATGTGTGTGTGTGTGCGCGCGCGCGCGTGTGTGTTTCCTTTTGTTATATACAAACTTTAAATTTGATTAATTGTTAATTAAAAAGAAACTTACACTCGTACCGGAAAAAAGACTTAACATGTTAAACAGTAATTATGGTAATTCTCCTAAAGACGAGTTCCTGGTTCCCCCCGTGAGGGATAATAGGCGGGAAGAAAGGAAAACGGCGACATCCGAAAGTCACTCAGGTGAACATAAATTTTACTAAAATAATCGTTAATAAATAAATGACATACTTTAATTTTCTAATATCCAGAGTGTGACGTGAATTGTCAATTAGACAGAAATCAAAATAACATTGTCTTAGAAAATATTACATGTACACTCATTACATAGAATCTGCGAGGATTATGGATTACAGATTTCCATATTTAATATAAGGTGATGGTTTTCCATCGTTTCTGATCACATTAAAGCAAAAAGTGTTGTAAAATTGGTACTGTTTTCGAGCAGGTCAGTAATTTTCAATATCTGCGCTGTAATGTGTCTTATATTACAAACAATGACGTGGTGACTAAGCTACATACGTTCAATCATATCTGCGGGATCGTCAGGAGAACTACAAAATCGACGAGTAAACAAAACGCCTAAAGTTCTACAAGGTGATGTCCCTCCATAAACTTCTATATGAGTCTGAGAATTGGATTTCTCAGATTTCGCGGATTTGGGACTGAAATGTGATTTCTTAGGTCCGTGGCACGGTATAATCTCCAAGATCGTAGAATAAATGCAGTTATACGGCAAGGACTGAATATTATGAGTATACTCGATAGGACCGTCAAGTATAGGCCTAACTAAAACGGGTAGAACATCTTTCCCAAGCAACTATTGTATTATAAGGTGAAAGGACGGACGAGGAACTGGCACTCCAGAAGAAACGCTGGAGTGAGCACTTCTGGTATTACCTTTTTGGGACAGGTACAAACCATTTTTGGTTTAATCCTTGTAGAAGTTGCTGCTGTTGATGATGACCATGATGAAGAATCAACTCATGTGTGGTACGATAAAGAAATACCTCAGATAAAAAACAACGAAATACATTTAATTACAATTTTACACGCTTAGAATACTTATATTCTGCAAGACGGTAATGTATCTTGTGTTCAACTTGTTATTTGAATTAGCCAGTCTCTGTAGTTCCAACTTTGTCGATGCTTACTTGCTGCACTGCTACCTGTCATGATCCGGACGAGGCCTTTCAGTATCTCCACCATTATCAAGTCATAAACCACGACCTAGAAATGTCGTGTTTTAGAACTTGATAACGGTGGAGACACTGAAAGGCCTCATTGTCCAGAGCATGACAGGTAGCAGTTCAGAAAGTAAGCACGACAAAGTTGAAATCTTTCCAGACAAGATAGCTAAAGTTGCTCCGATCTTTTATGAATTGAAAGAGATTATAAGGATTGGGATATCATATAATACAGATTATATAATATATAATACAGATTGGGATACCACACTTTCTATTCACGAGATAAATTGTGTGAGTATAGGGGTATAGGTGTACAGGTCAATATAGGGAAGGCCGTCTGAATAGAATGTCGGACGACAGTATTTCCAAGTTAATTCACATTTATAAGCCCACAAGTAGAGGAAGTAATGGAGGAGCAAGGAACCAGTGATACCAACTTATCCGGAACAGGTCGAAAGGTCTGTTCTCCTCGACGGAGAAGAAAAAAGTGATTGTAAGGTAGTAAGCGTTTTCGTATGCTCGGTAGCCCGGTATACGTGTGTACTCACTGTCACTCTGATGTTAAGCTTGTCCTTGGCCAGTTCCCGGCGCAGCGACTCCGTCAGCGTTGTGACGGCGTGTTTGGCGGCCGTGTACATCGGCGGAACCACGTCGTTGATTGTGTGACCCGCCATGCTGACAACAAACATACAATAACTGTTATACATACAAGGAAATACAGTACAACCTTCTTAATTCAAACTTACTGAGACCGCAGTGATTAGGATTTTCAAACATGACGGAATAATTTTAAATATATAATATTAAAGCAAAATCATATTTTTATGGCGGACAGCTGGGAGAACTAAAAGCAAAAGAAAGAACTAGGAGAAAGTAGGAACTAAGGTAAATTGAGAAAATGGCCGTCAGAATCGGTTTCAGAAGGAATCAGTTGTGAGCCCGTGGAGAGAAGAACAGAAAAATACTGCAGTGATTTGGGCGTGTAATGACGATGGACAAAGGTAAACCAAACCTCGTCAAGTAAGCGCGCCAAAAAGGAGAGAGAGGAAGAGGAAGAAAACTGGTAAATATTGAGAATATGGTGATTAGAATGGTAAAGATCTCGCACAAGATAGCAATGCGTTTAGAAAGTGGCTGAAGGGTCTCGACGCTTAACGGCAAAAGTCAGTGATAAAGGAGGAGGAGGAGGAATATTAAAGTACTATCATATAAATAAATGAATCTCAAAGGAATACCTCTTCAAAATGGAACAACCCAAATACATTTACTTCAGCAACAACATTTATACTTTAATTTTATAAATTCTTTGCGACTCAAAGCTTTTGAGTAAAAACGACGTAAAGTATATTGC
The DNA here is from genome assembly GCA_034769895.1 of Magicicada septendecula. Lineage (NCBI taxonomy): Eukaryota > Metazoa > Arthropoda > Insecta > Hemiptera > Cicadidae > Magicicada > Magicicada septendecula. The sequence goes on from CM068372.1 coordinate 388,379,983, forward strand.
AATGCGTACGTTATTTACCAAATGTTGAGTGATTGTCGTTGTTAAGAAAACTCTTAACATAAAATAAAATAACTTTATTTTATTAATTTACAAATATTTTAATTCCTTTTATTTCTACTGTTATTTGTAAGCCTTATTTTAACAGAAGCATCTGGGTTAGAAATAGGCCTTCGTTAAGTGATTATGGAATTTTGATGACATTTTTAAAATATCTGTGGAGGGGGACTGACCCCCCCGATCCCCCATAATTACGTCACTGGCAACTGGTGATTCCAGTAAATAATGAGACAATCCATTTTTTAGTCTATATTATGTAAATGAATTGAACGAAACATGTAAAGTTAAGTTTTTATTTGTAACATGCTAAGATGTAAAAATCGCCTTGAACAAGCAATGAAACCTTCAATACGAAGCTATAATATCCCAGTATCTGAATATCCCAATAACCAATACTTATCCCTGGTTAGGTGGCTCTAACAAGTAGACACTAAAGTGTAATAATTCCATCACACTCTAAAGACGACAAAACGTAGGAGAGAAAAACAAAGTGTTCAGTCGATGATTACAATTAATTATTCAATTATAAACCAATTATTCTATTATGTTCATTTGATTACCTGTTGATGTTGATAATGTGGCCGTCAGTCAGGTTGCGTTTCATTGACTTGAGCCCTTCACGCGTACAGATGCTGAGACCCACCACCAACACATCCAGCATGTTACGCCAGTCCGCGGTTTTGCCACCTGTCAACAACTCACAACTGTTACTAATGCTTACATAATACCTAATTACTTAATTACATAATATCAGCTAATTTTTTGCTTGAGTATGAGATGAAATTGGAAGAGATGGAACACAGCATGAAGCTATGGAACTCGCTCTTCGGCACTGGCAAGATCGATGGAATAGGGAAGACAGAGGAGGATAGACCGCAAGGCTCATACCGTACTTGAGGGAATGGATTGACCGCCAACACGTTGAGGTTAACTACCATCTGACACAGTTCCTCAGCGGTCATGGCAATTTTAATTCCTGCTTTCACAGAATGGGAAATGTGCAAAGCCCAGCATGCCGATACGGTGACTCTCCCCATGAAGATGCCTTGCACACCTTTTTTCAAGTGCAGGAGATTCACAAGAGATAGGATGGCAATACAGATTGAGCTCGAGGAGTTCACTCCCGAGGCGTAGTTGAGATTATGCTTCGTGGCAAGGAGGAATGGAACCGTATTTCTGCATTTATTCAGTGAGTCCTACTGAAAAAGAAAAGACATGCCCAACTTGCATACAACGGGCAGTAGCACATAATGAAGAATTGAAAGGAGCCCGATAAGGCCCAATGGGCTCCATCTGGAAGTAATAGCCTACGCTAAATGATTCCAGGATGGATATCAGTGCTTGAATTAGAAGTGGTGTTTTTAGTGTGTGAGAGTTCCACAAACCAGGGGACACTGGGTTTCCTCTCTCAGTGCATAAAAGAATTTTCCCCTCTTCAAAAAGTATACTATTTTACTATTATTATTATTATTATTGTTGTTGTTGTTGTTATTGTTGTTGTTAAAAACTGACTGACGGTTGGTCCCATGACTTGATTTGCGAATTCCGCTTTCCATCTTGTTTTATCTTTGAATTCCTTTTCTCCTTTTAATCGTCTGACTTCTTGTTTTTCCAACCTCCGAGGTTCTTTACAGCCTTTCCTTATGCAGCAGTGCAACGTATTTTTGTTACATTTAATTTCAAATACAAATACACTCCTATTTGTTTTTGAATAGCCCCACGATCTTGGAGCGCCAAATTTATGCAACGTAACAAATTGCAAATTTAATATAATTTAAATTTGTGGAGCCCCACGATCTTGGAGCGCCAAATTTATGCAACGTATTTATGTGTGTTAATTTTTATATGTACTTTAATTTGTATAGCCCCACATTCTTTGGGAGCCAAATATGCCACAATGCACATACATAAATACATATACATATACACAAATTTAGCGTGACCGGTCTCACGTTCAAGATTGACAAATTACGTAACAATATAACATTTAAATTGGGTTTCAGGTGTATCTGCAATAAGAACTCTATGTAACTTGTAACGGTATTTCAAATTTATTTGATATTATTAAAAATTGTGCACATGGCACTGACTTCGATTTAAAACATTCGTTATTATTGGTTATTATGCCGTAAGGCTTATGCTATATACATCCTTACTGACTAAATATTCTATTCTACTAATTATTGTATTAAAGAAAAATCTCATTTTCAGACTACTCAGTCAATTAATGTGTTTCAAAATATCAATATTTAAATCTCTTTTTATATTTTGTAATGTACTCAAAATATTAATAGTTATTGAATTTATCTTTTGTTTCTCAGTACTGTTTTTTCTCAAATACTAATTGTTTTCATTTAAATGCTTTGTATTCATTTTATTTCATATTAATTTGAGCTCTTGTTATGTTAATCGTATTTCTAAAACATCTATGATTTTAATTCTACTTTACAAGAAACATTGGCTTTCTTTTAAATAAAATAGAAATGTCTTTAATTGTCCTTGAGTTCATTGTACGATTAAGATATAAATAAGTTGTTTATCACCTTATTGTCGTCAGTCATACTCGATCATTTTGATCCATCTGTAGTCGTCCTCGTCTCTTGTCCAGCGTCGGCTGTCTCTCTTCTACTCTTGTCCAGCGTCGAATCACTCTCTGGAACTCTCCTCTTGTCCAGCGTCGTATCACTCTCTGGAACTCTCCTCGTGCTGTTTCTGCCGTCAGTGGATCTTCTTATGTAATTCTTCTTATGTACTGCTGTTATTATTTAAAAATGATTGTATCTACAACTTAGTTACATAGTTGTATGTAACTGGAAAATTTAAACTATTTACAAAAAAAATAAATACGCCGTGCGGACGGGCATAAGCTCCCGCTGCACCGTGGATGATTTAAGAAAGAGAACCACTGTAGCTTGCGTGTCCTATTTATACCCATGTCTTGGTCGACACCTGCAGTGGTACGAAATCGACATGTCAGAAACTGTCTCTGGATTCAGTTCCCCCACTCTTTGTCAAATTCGCTATTTTTTATATTTCTGCGAATTGCAGAGTCCTGTAAGTATACTCTTATACTTATAACTATTTTTACAACACATGTTCACTGTAAATTTGGACATTGCAACTTAACCCTTTCGATTTGTACACAGTTATTTCACTATTACACTCATACGGTGTGGCACTTTCGCGTGGTTTTCGTACACAGTATTTAGTAAATTTTATTACATTTTATTGTGTTTTTGGATTTTAATTCTTAATTATCGTTTATGAATAATTACGGAAAAACAGTAATTGTGCAATTATTCATCTTGGGGTGGTAAACTCGCCTGCATAGACCTGCGTTCACACACACTAGCAAAATACTGGTGTACACACTTTCAGTTACATTTGTGTGGGTGTGCACGTCGATTCAGGTCGAAACACCTGTTCATATTTTTGTCTGAGCCAAGCTTGCAATCCCTGACATGCTTATTTCTAATATATTATTAATTATTTACAGTTTATTAAGTAAATTTAAATTTTTATATTCAATGCTCAGTACATCACTTATTTGTACTGTCGCAGCAGACAATAGCTTCTCAGGTCGTAGTTCGCTTTCCCAAGTTCAGTACAAATTGTACTGAGCAGTGGTATTGGTCTCTTGTAGTCTACTCTTCATTTGTCTCATTCTCTGGCTACTGTGCTTTTTACATCCTTCTTCAGCAACACATTTCAAAACTCATGGTATTTATTTCTCATTTATTTTTCTTATTGTCCGTGTTACTGATCCATATAGAGAATGCTCCAATGTAACACTTTGTCAGCTTCTCTCACAAGGCAATTTGGTGGTTAACAGTAATGCTTTGTTCGTGAGTTCGGTCTTGTCCATGGCATTCCGTGATCTGATTTCCATGGTAAAGTAGGCGGTCCTTTGTCGGCAAACTGTCCAAGTACTTTGAATTGATCAATATAATCAATATACTGTATCGATATCCTTGATTTCCCTTTCTTCTTCTTCTTCTTCTTCTTCTTCGTCTGACCTTTTCGCGTCACAGCGTTGGGTTGTAGGGAACTTCCATCCATTGTTTTCGTGTATTCCTGTCCATGCATGTAGCCGTCATTTCCTGTAAACTCTTCCCACGATTCTGCCCCAATCAGTGTATGCCTGATATGTCATTCTTGGCCTTCCTCTTGGTCTCTGACCTTCCGGCTTTCCTTCAAGGCTTTACTAGCTTATTTTTTTTACTTCATCTGCGCTACTTGGATGTCCCAACCACTCCAATTGTCACTCTTCCAGCAAACCCGTTAAGGAGCCTTTACTGCAAAATTTCGTCATCCTCTAGTCTTTAATGTCTTGTCCTTGTTTTTACATTCGTCTAAGAAACTTCATCGCTGCTGGTGTCAAGGATAGCGCTGTTTTCTGCTTTACACATTATCGTTAGTAGGTATACAGATTTAAATATCTGTAGTTATGCTTTATTATCTACTTCTTTTTTTCTATAATTGTTTTGTTTGCTGTATAATATATAGAGTTCGCTTTCGGCACACGATTTGATATTTTCTTATCTATTCTGCCTTCAATATCACACATGACTCCCTAGGAACTGATTTCGTTGGCTTGAACCAACTGTTTGTCACCTTGAACTTGAACAACCAACAACACCATCACAGGGAAGGTAATTCTTAGCGACTGTTCTCCTTTCCTTCCAACATGCACAACTTTACTCTTCGTGACATTTAGTTCTAAGCCTTATCTTCCCAACTCTTGATTCCATTCGACCACGGCCTCTTGAAGTTTATCCCTTGAGTACTATAGAATCTGCATGTACCACTGCCTCGGACGGTCTTAACCTTCAATACCCACTGTGGCTGTGTCTGTTCGTCTAAATTGCATATTTTGTGTATTTCATCCACATAGATGATGAACAGTAGAGGACTCAGGCTACCCTCTCGCGTTATTATGTAATATAAAACTTTTTGTTATGTTAGATGTTGTATCACTACCATCGTAGGTAAATGTGTTTCAAAGGAAGGGAGAGAGGTACAGTGAAAGCGTTACCATTGGGACATCACACGAAGCCAGTAAAGTGACTAGCAAGTACGGAGAATTTCACAGTTCGATATGAACAGAAGGAAACCCCGTAAAATCCTCCCTTTTTACAAAAAATCCAAAAAAATATTGACTCTTTTACTTTACATTGAGTAATTTAATACCTATATTCGTTTTGTTGTAACAACCGTTTCCCGGAATCATCATCATTATGGGACTGACGTGGGAGCTGCAAAACACACGCTTATATTTCTGTCGCTCTGTTCATTTGAAGGCACTAACCGGCGCCATTCTTTACTCGACAACTCGACAATTTTCCAAATTAGTTTTCCTAGGTCTTCTTCAGTTCAATACCATATTGTATTCAGCCGTTAACAGACGCGGATCCGCCGGGAGGGGGGGGGTAAATTTCCTTTACCCCAAATGATTCACTCAAGGGGAAATTTTTTCGTTGTTTTATGATTGTAGATAGATCATTGCGAATATGATTTTAAAAAATTCCTATAACGTTATATAGGTTTATGGTTTTGTACTAAAATTAGTTTACATTGTAACTTGTACCTTACCAACATGTTAATTTTGGTTTGATACATACCATAGACACAGTAGTGTGTGTACCATAGTGTTTAGTGTGTATTTTAAACTATCAGTGAATATTACTGAAAGAAGAGTCAACTGACAGAGATACAATTTTATACGTGTATGTCAATAAACTTATTAAATTATAAGATTGTGTTAGTTGTTATAATCGGGAATTTTTTATAATTTTTTATAATGCAACAGTGTAAATTCTGTTAATAAACTTATTGTGTTGATAATAACCAACTGAATTTGTATCTCCACTCATTCCTAGCGTTTATAATTTAGGCCTTTAAAGAATGGTACAACTTTCCATAATCCCCTCCTCCCAAAGTCAACTCTTCATCGCCCAGCATTTCCATTTTGTTATGAATTTCCATCTACGCTAGACCCTTTTTAACAAATAATTCAATCATAGCATGATGTTTGATTTGACCATCTTTTAAAACACGCCTGACATACAAAATTACAAACAGCTGATAATCAGTGAATAAACTGAATAACAGATATGGAAATTAATAGGTGTTTACAAGCAATGTGAGTCTTACAACACATTAAAAATTTTAGTTTTACCGCTAAGCTACAGATATCGCTCCGCGTATTTTTCAACTGATACTCGTATACTAAATTGTTGTTCTTCATAAATGAAGAGTCGGCCGGCTCGTGCAATACAATATTGATTGCAGTGTCTCGACAGGCGTGCGTTATCATCTGCGTAACTGATCAGCTGTGTACATTACTGCCACGGCCACATAAATCATTCCAGCTGTACGTACACAATCATCAATCCACAACTACCACGGCGTAATACAAAACAGTCTCCCGAGTGTTAACTCCGACACACAGGTGCGCACATTTACACGGCAATTTAGGTTTCACATTTTTGGCAGACAAGTCAATAGTGCAAAGTATTGTCTAAACTGTGGAAAATCACATAGCATACGAGGAAAAGATTACGAGCCCTGATTGTGGTTACTGGAGAAGATGCAATAGACTTGCATTGCAGGATAGGGTTAAAAATGAAGAAATAAGAGACAAAATAAATATATACGCAGCAATAAATGACACAATTGATGCAAAAATATTAAGATGGTACTGGCATGTGTATCTTATGGGTACTGATAGATGACCAAATAAATTGCTATATATAATATTTATATAATTTATATATAATATATGTATGTTATATACTTATTATACTTATATATTATATACTTATTAGCTGTTACCCGCGGCTTCGCACGCAAATATTTAACTTTTCATAAGTATATTAATATAATTTTAATTGTCTATGTCTATATGGCGTTCTGTCAGCTCGTATAACAATTTTGTACTCATTAGTCAAATTCTCTCCAAAGCTGTTTTCAACACTTGCACTACTTTAACTTGTACAAAAATTATTATGTTGGTGCAACAGCCTTTGGAGATATTTATAAAGTACCTGTTAAATCAAAAACGCTATATTCTTTATTCTAAAGAATAAATTTACGCTAAATTTATCAAAAAATTAAGAATTCTAAGTGTTACTGTGTTAGAAGCATTGTATAACTCATTAAATGTTATGTTTTCCTCATCCATGGCTTTTATTTATTTCAGCAGTAAATTAAAAATCAAAAACCGTTGTCACTTAACCTCACAAATGAAAACAACACGTATTTTCGCTTTGCATTAAGTAATAGGACAATTTACAATTAGTACACTTCTTCTTTTCCTCATCGTAATATATCGATACAATCGCATATTATATAAAACATCGAAAATGTACTGCAGGAATGGATAAATGTACAGTTCCGATGCCGCTAAATAGCTTTTGTTTATTTACTTGTTACTATGGTAATTAATTCTGGTCTCCACGCTGTTGTTGACATCTTTAGCAGTAGTATTTAATATATTTCATTACTTATTCATTGCATCATCAGAAATACGTATAAACATAAATTTTATAATCGTTTAAGACAATTACAAAATATATAGACGTATCTGTATACAAAATATATCGATAGAATTGCATATTAAAAACATTAAAAACTGCAGGAAGAGCTCCGATACCGCTAAATATCATTTGTTTATTTACTTGTTAGTATGGTAATTAATTCTGGTCTCCATGGTCTTTTTGACAAAACTTTATACCCGTCAACGAAAAGGCATAACTAAAGAAGCCTAAATCGTGTGAACGGGGCAAAATATCAAATATCAAGCTATACAGTATAGTATTTTTTGCCTTGTGTCAAAGGTTACCTGTGCAAAATTTGGTGGCAATCGGTGTAACGGTGTGGATTTGTATTCAGTAGACTACGCATAAATCCTCAGACTTTGAGTTATATATATATACACTTACAAGCCTCTGATGACGCTGATATGTTTCAGCGAAACGTGCGTCAGGTATTGAAGCGACAACAACATAGTACACTACTTGCAGCAGAAACTATATTGAACAATATCGTAATATTTATAATTACTGCAAGAAACTCTGGGTTACATGTATAGAAAATATTTTTTGAATAATAATTATTATTAATAATCAATGTACAGTACTTGTTTTTTTACAAGAATATATTTTTTTATTTACACCTTGTCGGCAGTAGTAAGTAATATTATTAACAATTAAGTAATAATTTATCAATATTAATTAATATGAGTATTTTTAATACTGTCTAAAACGGTGAAAGACAACCTACAGGTTATCGGTTCGATCGCGCTATTGTTCGTTTTGAAAAAACTTTTTTTTAGAAATTTGAAAATTTTCAAATGAATTTAAGAATTTAATCTGACGACACTACAAATTAATAATTTATTCCATAGAACAAAAGGCGAATCTCTTAGAAACGATAAAAAACACAACTTTTAATTTCTTTAAAGGTAAGGAAACATAGTAGCGGTTCATATTATAGGCTACAAGGTCTGATAAAAAAATTCTTGCAACTTTTTAATTCCCCCCCCCCACAAGTTCTTTTATTAAAACCCTATACTTAGGCCTACATGATGTTGGTACACACCTTAGTGACAATCGTCTAAAATTTTGGCTGTATTTAGACGCTTAGAAGCTTAGTAGTTTAGAAGCTTGAAATACTGTTCTGATCAAGTTACAGGGTATGATAATCAAATAAAGACTGTGACTTTCTGTTCAATTAATTTTTATAGCCAGATACAATGGCAAATAAGGAGTATTATTCAGGTATTTCGCGACACCTGTGTCAAGCTATTCGAAGAAACCGGCCAGACTTAGGCTTACTGAAGAAATTGATGTCTGACCGTTTAAGGATAGAAACAAACAATGTTTAAAAATTGGTGTATGGCCGTATTCTTAAACAAAACACACAGTCTCTACCTCATCACTGGGACACCGTGCCAATTGTTGCCGCACTGATGATGGCAACCGCTGGTGAGACCGAAACGTCTGTCCGCATAGACTTTAGGCCATGGCCTAACAGTCCGGCCAACAATGTTTCCGCTATGTTTCCGATAGTGTTATCATTACGCTAGTGGCAACTAACTCCTTACCGCGCTTCGTAGAACAGGGAGCCGGGAATAACGATGCAATCATAATACGGAAAACAGAGGATTTGTAAACAATATGATTACATATTGTTCCACGATATACCTGTTCTACCTCTTCGTAGAACAGGTAGCCGGGAATAACGATGCAATCATAATACGGAAAACAGAGGATTTGTAAACAATATGATTTTCAAATATCTAAGCAGAAAACAAAAATCATGGCTTTTTTTTGGGGGGGGGGGAAGTATTCAGTCAGATCAAAAATTGTTCTCGAGGGAACAGTTTTGGAACAAGTCTCTGACTTCGACTACGTGGGTTGCAACCATCAGTATTGGCAATGACAGAGGCCGAGATATCACTGCAAAAATATTGAGGTTTCAGATGATGTGTGGCGTCATACATAGAACTTTGAGGGCAAAGACAAGGAAAGAGACAAGGCTTAAATTTTATAAAACAATGGCAGTGCCTGTTGTACTATACGAATGTGAAACATGGGTTCCTACAGAGGTGATTAAAAACCAGATTCAAACTTTGAAAATTGAGTTTCTGAGAAGAACAAAGGGTTGCAGGAGAGAGGATCGTTTGCACAATGAGGATATTAGTGAAGAGCTACAGGTATTCTCCATAAGTGATAAAACCAGACATATCGCAGGGAATGGTTACAGTATCTGGGCAGAATGGAGGATGAATATATATTCGATATAGACCCTTTGGAAGAAGAGATGTAGGAAGACTGAGAGCGAAAAGGATACATAGTATGTGAAGACGGAACAGGCAAAGTGGCTACTCCGTGAGGTACAGAAGAATAAGAAGGCAATACAAAAAAATAACCGTATAATACTGTTGAATCCAATCTTGTGGAAAGGGAAGCAATTCTCTCTGATTGTGGAGCAGTTATGAGAGTGCGCCGTCACCTAATTCATGCCGTAGTCACGTGGATTGAAGGTCAGAGTGTGCATCGATTTCGATAAAAGTTTTACGATCCAAAGCAAACGAAAAGAATGGCAGATCTGTGAGATAATGCAGAAGATGTATGCAACAATAAAATGAAAATAAGAGCTTTAAAACAAAGATGGAAAGAGACAGTAGCGTTAGGAAGCAGAAGCACTGTAAAACCACACGCATGAACGCATAGCCAGAAAATAAAGCAAGTGTGTGGAAAGTGAAACAAAACAATACGGATAGAGATGGACAACTTACCTGTGAGACTGTGCATGTTGTAGATACCGGCATTGTTGACCAGTATGTCGACGCCGCCCAACTTGGCATTGACTCTGGCGAACAACGCTACGGATAGAGATGGACAACTTACCTGTGAGAGTGTGCATGTTGTAGATACCGGCATTGTTGACCAGTATGTCGACGCCGCCCAACTTGGCATTGACTCTGGCGAACAACGCTACGGATAGAGATGGACAACTTACCTGTGAGAGTGTGCATGTTGTAGATACCGGCATTATTGACCAGTATGTCGACGCCACCCAACTTGGCATTGACTCTGGCGAACAACGCTACGGATAGAGATGGACAACTTACCTGTGAGAGTGTGCATGTTGTAGATACCGGCATTATTGACCAGTATGTCGACGCCACCCAACTTGGCATTGACTCTGGCGAACAACGCTACGGATAGAGATGGACAACTTACCTTTGAGAGTGTGCATGTTGTAGATACCGGCATTATTGACCAGTATGTCGTCGCCACCCAACTTGGCATTGACTCTGGCGAACAACGCTACGGATAGAGATGGACAACTTACCTGTGAGAGTGTGCATGTTGTAGATACCGGCATTGTTGACCAGTATGTCGACGCCGCCCAACTTGGCATTGACTCTGGCGAACAACGCTACGGATAGAGATGGACAACTTACCTGTGAGAGTGTGCATGTTGTAGATACCGGCATTATTGACCAGTATGTCGACGCCACCCAACTTGGCATTGACTCTGGCGAACAACGCTACGGATAGAGATGGACAACTTACCTGTGAGAGTGTGCATGTTGTAGATACCGGCATTATTGACCAGTATGTCGTCGCCACCCAACTTGGCATTGACTCTGGCGAACAACGCTACGGATAGAGATGGACAACTTACCTGTGAGAGTGTGCATGTTGTAGATACCGGCATTATTGACCAGTATGTCGTCGCCACCCAACTTGGCATTGACTCTGGCGAACAACGCTACGGATAGAGATGGACAACTTACCTGTGAGAGTGTGCATGTTGTAGATACCGGCATTATTGACCAGTATGTCGACGCCACCCAACTTGGCATTGACTCTGGCGAACAACGCTACGGATAGAGATGGACAACTTACCTGTGAGAGTGTGCATGTTGTAGATACCGGCATTATTGACCAGTATGTCGACGCCACCCAACTTGGCATTGACTCTGGCGAACAACGCTACGGATAGAGATGGACAACTTACCTGTGAGAGTGTGCATGTTGTAGATACCGGCATTATTGACCAGTATGTCGACGCCGCCCAACTTGGCATTGACTCTGGCGAACAACACTACGGATAGAGATGGACAACTTACCTGTGAGAGTGTGCATGTTGTAGATACCGGCATTGTTGACCAGTATGTCGACGCCGCCCAACTTGGCATTGACTCTGGCGAACAACGCTATCACTTGTTCTTCACTGGTGATGTCCACTACCTTGGGGTGGAACGTACCCTTGTAGTTTTTCACTTCTACCGCTAGTTTCTGTTAACAAACAAAAAAGTATTAAACGTCTCGGACAAACACAAGTATTGTACAAGACAAAACGTTATAATAATCATACATTGTGATGGAGGGGAACGAGAGCCACTTTGAAGTGAGGACAATCAACTTGAATATATTACAATAAATTATTCCGTAATTGATTGAAGCCTCGTCGGGCACTTGTTGGAACATATTACTTGAAAAGATTTAAATAAACACAAACGCTTGGTAGTTGCACAATTTATTCTTAAACTCTAATAATTATATCAGCCGATTAGGTTATTCTCAAAGAGGTGCTAAAAACAACTAAACACAAAACAACTAAATATCTTGTTGCGTTAGCGGCTTCTTGAGAATAGCCTAATCGGGTGAAACAGTTGTCAGAGATTAAGCATAAATTGTGAAACTACCAAACATTTGTGTTTACTTAAATCTTTTCAAGAAATTCCGTAATCACTTAATATAGAACTATTTCTAAGCCAGTCACGTATTTTATTTTATAAAGTACTAGCTGTTACCCGCGGCTTCGCACACGAATATTTGACTTTTATAAGTATTTTAATATAATTTTTATTGTCTGTATCTATATGGCGTTCTGTCAGCTCGTATAACAATTTTGTACTCATTAGTCACATTCTCTCCAAAACTGTTTTCAACACTTGTACTATTTTAATTTATACTAAATTGTAATTTATACTAAAATGTTGGTACAACAGCCTTTGGAGATTTAAAAGTACCCGTTTATAAAGCCCTTGGAGATATTTATAAAGTATTTACCTGTTAAATCAAAAACGCTAAATTCTTTATTTTAAGTGTTACTGTGTTAGAAGCATTGTATAACACACTAAACGTTATGTTTTCCGCAATCATGGCTTTTATTTATTTGAGCAGTAAACTAAAAACCAAAAACCGTTGTCACCTAACCTCACAAATGAAAACAACAAGTACTTTCGCTTTGCATTAAGAAATAGGAAAATTTACAATTAGTACACTTCTTCTTTTCCACATCGTAATATATCGATACAATCACATATTATATAAAACATCAAAAACGTAGTGCGGGAATGGATAAATGTACAGTTCCGATGTCGCTAAATAGCTTTTGTTTATTTACTTGCTACTATGGTAATTGTGGTCTCCATGGTGATGTTGATATCTTTATACCCGTCAACGAAAAGACATAATTAAAAGGGCCTAAATCGTGCGAACGGGGCAAAATATCAAATTCCAAGTTAGACAGTATTTTTTGCCTTCTGTCATAGGTTACCTGTGCAAAAATTGGATGGCAATCGGTGTAACGGTGTGGATTTGTATTCAGTGGATAAATCCTCAGACTTTGAGTATTATATATAAAGATGGCATATAAATAATTATAAAAAGTAATTACAATATTTCCAAATTAATAAAATAAAGCGAGGGTTTCTCTAATAATCACAATAACTCAACATTTGGTAAATAACATAGGTGTATGCAGTCTTGGGTACATTTTATAAAATACGTGTTTCAAACTGTAACATTTTCTCAACGGAGGTCCGTTACAGTGATGCCAGAAAGAAATATCGTACCGTCGGATTATCCTGCGCTGCCATAAAGTTAGCATTATAGTTTATTAACTCTGCGAGTAGGCCTACTCATCAACTAGCGTGGTGTACGATAATTTTTCAAGAATATTTGAACACCCGCTGACCTTGCTAACATGGGAATCAGAGGGTGGAGAGGAAGGGCGGTAAACAGGGAAGCATGGAGGAGTATTGTGAAGTCTAAACCGCACCAAAGGCTGTAACGCCAGATAAGAAGAAGAAGAAGTAGAAGAAGATCTGAACACCCCCTGCTTCAGACTTGAAGGAATACCGATTTTAATAACTCGCATCCCTGTGTACCTCGAAAGCACCCCCAGGATTAATGATGTACAGCTTACCTTGAGCGAGGCCTCTCCTCTGGCCAGGCCGACGACAGTCACTCCGCGCTCAAGAAGCGCTTTGGTCACGGCCTTCCCAATCCCGGCGCTCGCTCCCGTCACCACGGCCACCTTGCCTTCCCAGCGCTCCATGCCTCCACGACCGTATATCTTACCCAACAAAGACCGGAATTCCAATTGGACGACGACTACTCCAGTAACTGTACCGTTCACTCTAATCAACAGCAGTACAAATTCTGTACTCGTGGTATTTTTATCTATTAACGAATCATTATCACCCGTTGATAAGGAATAACCTTGCTTCTATATAAGGTGCAATACTACTTAATGTGTTGCTCCAGTAACCGAATACCTCTCTTATCACAAGTATGGTACGTTATCAGATGTGTAATGGAAGGCACGAGTCACTGTTTGGAAATACTGGTCTTATTTTTGGACTGTGAATCCATCGAGCGGTATGTTCTCATTTACTACTTAATGGATTTTAAAAATCATTCACCAAGCGGTGTGCTTCACCGCACGTAATAAAGAACGGAAATGTTAAACTTGTTAACCTGTGGTAACGTGAGTGTGTGTGCAGTGGCGTAAGGGCCAACCCCCACCAGAACTATTAAAAATTTCAACAAAATTCCGTAATCACTTAATGTGGCCATACTTCTAAGCCAGTTGCATGTGTTAAAATAAAGGTTATAAATAATTTTACATATAAAAGGAATTACAATATTTGTAATCATCATCATCTTCAAGGATTAAACCAAGGATGGTATGTTCCGGTCTCAAACAGGGAAAGATTAGAGCTGGTCACTCCAGCGCTTGCTCGGACGTCCCACACCCCTCCGTCACCACGGCTTATAGTTCCATAGTTGTTTGGGAATGCGCCAGTCATCCATTCGGCCACCAGTTCAACCGATACTGGGCAACCCTGTCGAGTTTACTCGTAATATACAGTCCTGCCGTATGTCTGTGTTTCTGCTATGAGCGTGGCATGGAGTGTATACCCTCGCACGTCCCTGAGAAATCTCATTTCAGCTGCTTGGATGCTACTGGTCCTTTCGTTAAATACAATATTTGTAAATTAATAAAACAGAGTTTTCTTAGTCATGACAAACACCAGTATTTGGTAAAAAACATACGTGTTTCCAGCCTTAAAAAACAAATATGCACGCGATAGAGAACGAAGGGTGACCTGTGAATCTATCTTTACCTTTTATCCTGAAACACTCCCACTTACAGGGTTCTCTATGTCATGACTTCTCTTGTCTACTGTCTCTACGGTTTGAGTCGTCTTTTGACATGATAATGTCTTTTAGCTGGACATCGTTTGAAACTTTCTGTAACATTTTATTTACCGTCACGCTGTATGACGTCATCATTGCATAACGTCATTGGGATTGTTGTAAATAAAGGTTTGTTTTGATGCGTCGCAATATATACTATGTGTTAAAAATAATATCACTGCAAACAATTAAACCAGATTTATAAAGCGTCCTGAAACTTTAAAATCAAGTGTTAGCACAATTTACCAGCCGGGAATCGTTAACTAAAACCGCGACCGCTAACATGCTAACGTCTTCGAAGATTAAAGACCTAACAAGCAAACAACACTGCACTGTTTTGCGCAAATGTTGCGTTTAGCTGGCGGCTGAAAGACATTATCATGCTCTTAAGCTTTTACCATTTGGTTAAACGGTACTGTTTTTTTTTACTCAGGTAAAGTAGTAGCGTCTTGACTTTAGTTCGGAAAAATGAGAAAATTTTGTTGCTGGAGTAACGTACTTTAACACAAACTATAAGTTGCCTACAACATGCTTGGAAAAACATCCTTAAATTAAAGTACGAGAGGTAATAAAACCGAAATTTACAAAATATCTTCATAAAGATTTATTTTCAAAAATTGGTTTCCCATATTCTTTTCAATGCTTATACTTCACGTTGGTTTAGTCAAAAACTTGAGATGCAAAGAATTTGTAAAATTATATGGGAAGAATCCTAAATTTGTCATTTGTCCTGAGGAAAATTGGGTGTCCAACCTTCAATTCGTCCCCCCCCCCCCAAGAAGAACTATATTTGAATATATTGAGGCTATATTTATGTGTATATAATGGGTACATAATAAATAAAATTACACATTTAACGTCAAGGATATTTTTTTATTGATAGTACAATATGTACGTCAATAGATATTATGAACTATTCATAATATCATCATATAATATTATGAATATCATCATAAAACATTTGTTTTGAAAAGAAGTCCTTACAAATTAATTCGTTAGAAAAACGTTAAAATTAAATAAATCTGATCGGATATGATATATCTGCTAAACACAATGCATTCCCGGACATAGTTAGCAAGTCTTACTGAGAGGAGGAAAGTGTTTATTCCGCAAGGACCACTAGCGAAATTACGTACTTATCCAAGAGGAGTAAAATACTGGCCTTAAAGTAAATGAAAGAAACACAAAATTCACGTTTTCTGTCAAAACTGAGTAACAAACCAAACAGGGAAAGCTCTGTAATGTGAATCTGAGGAAATTAACATAGTGAGGTACAATTGCAAGTTTAAATATTTTTAAGGCGTAGGAAATCGATTAAACGTAGGAAACGGACGTTTTTCAGTTGATAACAAAATTGTCAACAATTGCTTGTGAAACAATAAGCCGATTATTGAAGAATACAACGCAGAGGGACACACAGTTAAAGTTCTATAAGGTCGTGGCTGTGCCGACTTCCATGTACAGATGTGAAACGTGGACTCTCCTCTAAAAAAGATATTTCTATAATACAGGCCTCGGAAATGAAATTTTTAGGAGCGGTTAAGGGATGTTGTTTGAGAGATCATCTACGAAACGACGACATAAGTAAAGATCTAAAGTTACAGTCGGTTCTGGAGAGAATAAAAGATTACAGGCAGAATTGGAAGTCCCATGTGGAACGCGTGGTAGACACTCGTATTCCTAAACAAGCGTTTTAATATAGGGCCAGTGGGGACGAGAGCTCGTGGAAGACCCTGGGAAAAATGTGGCCAGAGACTCTGTGAAGTCGGAACGGACTATAACCCAACCCATGTAGTGAAGAAGAAGAAGAAAAAGAAGAAGAA
>CM068372.1:388401873-388481833 GCA_034769895.1 Magicicada septendecula
CAGGATGTTTACTTTTAATTCTGTCATTCAATGATCTAAAAACACCGGGACACTGGTTTACAAAGCCATCATGAAAACGAGCAAATTCGTCTTCCATTTTCGTGACACTATCAACACTCTTGCGTGGGTTTCATTAATGATCCCCTTGATATTGTTTCCAGCCAGTTCTTTCCTGAAAGAGATATGTCTCGGGTTATACATCCATACTTGCTAGCCTTTCCTGGATATTTTTTCCTTACCCTGTATGCAATGTAACCGGAGATCATTTCCAGTAACTCTGTTTTCTTCAATAATTTCGTGTGTTGCTACTTTTCCATTTTTATGTGGTAAATGTTTAATGAGGCCATCGACGGCAGCTGTGAAGTCATCACAGTCCTTGTCAATGTGTTTGAGTTGCGTGGACCTTTCGTTTTCATCGTCATCAATATCATACTCACTTAACAAAGGAACTGAGTCTTGGGTAACTACAGACAGAATATCTGCGCTCAGAGTCTGAACTTCTGTATCAGATATACAGTTTTCACTACTAGTCACTTCACCACCATGACGGCTTAAAATGAGTGACTTAATTCTTTGTGTTACGATGGTAGGCAAGGGATGGTCATAAAATCACCCTAATCCTCGAATTTGAGAAAAGTAGTTCTCAAGGATGTCCTGATTACATCTGGATGCCATAATTTAGGTGTAATTATCAGATTTTAAATCTTTAGAGAGACCTCGAAGGCTATTTATGGACATCAGAAACCCCTTTTGAAAACGCAGAAGGTGTTCTTTTGGTTTATGTTTTCTAATTACTCTCATGATGAGGGTAAAGCGATATAATTTGTTCGAAGCATCATCCTGTTCTTGGAGACAGTTGCCGTAAGTACTTTTCAGTTTGTACGGTCCATACACTGGGATGCCAGAGTTTAACACGTCAAATCCATTGTTTAACGTGGATTCCCCTACGTGGGTGAACGCGGGAAAATTAATTCCTAATCCTTTCTGATGTATATCATGATTCGTACAACCAGCAATCGCACTACACACCATAGTTACACACCCAAATTTTATAAAACGCCACTACTTTACATGTAAACGCACACGGCAACTTGGTGTTCGCATGACGTCATGGGCTTGCCACTGCGCATACTGTTGGTGACCCCTACCGTGTAGTCTAGTAACCGTGGGTAATATCATTTCCCAAATAATTAAAGTTCCTCACCTGGTCTAGAATTCGATAACTAATCATTATTCGGCCGTATGGGGATTTTCATATTGTGTTGTTTGCAAATCTGATGAAGACATTTATGGTTTAAGATACAATATCAAATCAGTTCATTCAACATTTTTTTTTCTGTGACTCGTCTTTGTTCAATGCAGCACTCGACATTCAGATTTAGAGAAGTAAATATTAATTGGACGAGCTACGCAAGTTCTCACATTCACACAGTTCGAACATTTGGCATTTGTCTGTTTGTCTATGTAGCATATCTAATGAGGGTATCTGTACCACGATAGCTTTTGAATGCATCAACCGATTATCGTAAAACTTGGACATCCGTAAATGATGACATTCGCGCGCGGCCCTACCAAGAACGGGGCTCATTGGAGCTGAATAAATACTGGTTTCCAGCCAGGAGGCACGCCTATCAGACAAGAGAGTGATTCGGTAGGGCAGAATATTCAGCAATCAGGAGCTACCACTGTTTGTTGCGTCGAGTTACGTAAGTCTTTGCAACCAAAAGATAAATGTTGACTTTGGAAATGGCACCGCCAACAAGGACGGGAATCGATGGTGCTGAATAAGTCCTGGTTGCCGGCCAGTTACGCCAGTCTTTGCACCCGTGGCTATATTTAAGCGTCAGGTGGCTCTCAGACGGTAACAAGTACTGGACGCTCCACAGGTTACTGTGACTGGAAGGGATGCCGCCAACTCGATTATTCGCTAGATGATTGGGGGCATGTAGTGGCACAGCTTCTGGTATCAGTTCAGATGACAGTTGTCGCCTGTCTCAGACACAATTAGCAGGCGGCTTGAGGCGTCGGTCTCTCCTCGCGAGGTAAGCTGTACCGTTCTCAAATGTAACAGCGGTAAGAACCGTGTCCAGACGTACTAGGATGGCAGGCCCTGAAGAGGATGAGGGGATCAGGTTTTAGAAAGTAAATTCCAAGGGCGTTAACCAGAAATATTGCATGAAGATGACATTACAAGGGCGGGTCACCTAAAATCGCCCGGCGGCGTTTGATCCGTATGGGGGGGGGTGAAGATTCTGAAGTGTTGATGGGCCTCGGATAGGGTTAGGATGACGTCACGCTGCAGTAAAGAGAGTTGCAGCCGGAGACCGGCCAAAGGTAGACAGTGTCGGAACTCGAAGACTTCCGCGAGTGACGTGATTTCTGACAAACCATGGAGATCCCGAGAGCTTCCGATCCACCACTGTTTAATACGAGCTAAAAGTTTATAGACAGTGTTGCGACTATTACGGAACGCTCTCGAAGAGTAGAGATCGTCATTCCACCCGTTTCTCGGGTAGCCTAGCAAGTGCAGCGTCTCGTTCAAAGCCGCACAGTAAAGTATCCTCTTTTGGAGGTAAAGACTGTTCGAGTGCTCGTTAATTACGCAAATTATGCCAGCCTGGAAAATTATTCTGGAACATCTGCAGGTTATATATAAGCAACAGCGGCCGGCTTATTTAGTCAGTTACAGTTGGCGATTTATTCAGTGCGGATCAAGTGGTTGTTGTGGAAAGTGATTACTGTGTTATAATTAGTGCTGAACTCTTAATAGTTACATTAAATTATGTGTAGACAAATTTAACTTGAATTACTGTATGAGAGTATCTTGTTGATTTCACATTATTATTTGTGATTAATTAAATCTAGTAATTGGTGACTTCATTGGTGTCTGTATTTTGTTTCCATTGTAGGCCTACTATACGACGATCCGTGAGACTGTCGTAACAATAGTAATGCCTCTGTGCATAGGATTGTCGTTTCTCTTAGTGCTTCATAGGCAGTCGTGATCTCGATTCCCCTTCCACTGAAGATAACCGTCGTGAGTATACTATACTGCGACCGTAGTCCACGGCCTGGAACAACCTAGGAAGTGTTAATACTAACGCCTGTCATGAGAAATTATGATCGACATTTCATATTACAGGCAGTCGTATTTTGGACAATTCTGAACAGGATTTTGGTTAGTGGAAAAATGAATAAATTTCACAGACAATTGTCGTCCATATTAACTAAACAAAATATATAATCTTTAATATTCCACCTGTAATATAATATAACCTATATTCATTCCAGGCTGGTTACATTATAGTTATTATATTAATAAATACAATTCAATTATTTTTCAATATTTCATAGCCACAAAAGTTTCCTGTAATAAATTTATTTGTTGTAATTTATTTTTACGAGTCTTGTATTCTAAATTGTTTTAATCTGGATTATCCGAAATTACAATGTAAAGATTGAATTTACTGTTATTTCTTCTTCTTTGTTTAAAGCGCTGATCCAACTCCCTGGATTGTCAGTTCGCTCACCTGAAACACACAGACACAAAGAAGATCTGTTACTTTATAGAAAATAAAAGAATTGTTTTTTTAGACACTTAAAAATTGGTGTAAAGTATTACAGAAGTATAAAACAATGCATTATACTATACAAGAAGGTTTCAAACTAAAGTATACTGAAAAATTGGACAAAGTCACTCTGGTTGACGGTCGAGTTACAACCTGCAACAGTTTCATAATCTAACAGCGCAAAATCAATAATTTTTGGTGTATAATATATTTATGATTTATTCTAATATATTCTAAAAGATTTATGTTCTAATAACATTAATAAATTACAAAATTACTGTCGTTTTATGTATTTAAAATTGCTATTACTACTTTATTAATGTAACATATAGCCTACAAAGGTAAATTGTTACATTTCTATATAGGTACTCTGATGGTGGAAACATGAAAACGACGGGTGGTTAACGGAAAAGGTAAAAAAATATTTGAAAATGGGGACAATAAAAATGAAATGAAATGTAAGGGAGGCGTGTCAGGGCAAGAACTGTGCGACTTTGGCAAGTGTTTAGTATCTTCGGTTGGTTCGACGTTCTACTGTAGAAGCGCCACAAAGGATAAAGAATGAGATGGAAAATGGGAGAGAAAAGGCTATAAGAAGAAAACGAAAAGAAGAGGAGGATAAGGTATTCTTAACGAACAATATTATAATCATTGGATCATTATAATCATTTTAAACGATGGAAGAAGGTACAAAAAGCCAACAAAGAGACTACTGATATGCGATTACAGTGATGTTTTATAGTACTTATGTGTGTTGTATTACTGAATAACATGTGATGAAGAAGCTGAAGTTACTTGTTTGAGAAAATTAAAAAATCCGTTTGAGTTTAGGTTAAAAGAAAGTGACACATGTTCAATAATGTTGTGTGAAATTTTACAAAAACTTGAAACGCCAAAAATTGTTAAAGTTGGCAAATACGATAAATATGTATTTAGTAAAGCAGTGAATGTTTGTGAATTGTAAAAAGAGAAATTTTAATTTAATTTAATTTTTGTAAATTGACTTTATTTGAAATTTTGATCGTTTGTTATTATTATTTTTTAATTAATAGTTTAAAAGTTTTTAAATTTATGCTTTTTACAGTTCACATATGTAATTTATTTTAATTTAATAATAAACCTTACTTACTTAAAATTGTGAAATTTAAATTAAAATAAATTAATTTTATTTTTAATTTTTGTTTAAATTTCATTTAAGTTAATTAACTTAATGTTAATATGATTTTTAAGGTGTAAGAATTCTTTTAAGGTAACTTAAGAACGTTCTAACTTTATATTTTCGAAGATAAACATTTATTTTTCCGTGAAAATGTTTTGGATTTTTTAAATTTTATGACTACGATTTTTATGGCAATTTATTGTACTTTTTTGATTTTTTGTATTTATATGATTTTATAATAATTATAAGTTAAAGCTCTTTCTGGTTCAATGGTCTTTCATTTTTCCTTCATTTGAAAGTTTGTAGCAAGTTAACGGGTTACACTTCATAGATTTCTGTTAGCAAGTAATCTGAAACACATTTAAAAGATTGTATTGCACTAGCCTCCTATTTATAGTAAAGCAATATATGAGTAATAACAGCACAATATGCACTTGCCCCATATGCAAGGGGCAAGAGCAGACTAACGTCATCTTAACAAACATTTATGAATATAAAAAAATGTATGTACATTATCCATCCAAGGAATAGTGAATCCAAATTAGAATATAATAAGCTTGTAAACAAAAAAAAAAAAACATTCCTAATCATTACATTTTATAGACCACACACAAATTCGAACTTCAACTTTTCAATTCCTAGGTCGGTCTTGCCCCACCCTACCTTATTATTATTATGGTGGTGGTGGTCGAGTTAATAACGATGATGATAACAAGTAAGAAGAAGAAGAAGAAGAAGAAGAAGAAGAAGAAGAAGAGGAGGAGGAGGAGGAGGAGGAGGAGGAGGAGGAGGAGGAGGAGGAGGAGGAGGAAGAAGAGGAAGAAGAGGAAGAAGAAGAAGAAGAAGAAGAAGAAGAAGAAGAAGAAGAAGAAGAAGAAGAAGAAGAAGAAGAAGAAGAAGAAGAAGAAGAAGAAGAAGAAGAAGATTTAAAACTACGAAGATAAAGGAGAGGACAAGCTAATGATAACAAAAGAAAAGTAGCTATAGGAGCAAAAAGAAGGTTATGAAGAAAGGAGAAGACGTGGAGGAACGAGGAGAAGAATAAGGTGAAGGAGGAGGAGAAAGAGGAGATGTTGTTGCTGATGATAAAGATGATGATGAAGGCTGTCGGTAGTGTTGTGGTGATGACAGTGAAATGTGAACTGTTATGATGAGAATGACGATAATGAAAATTACGATGAAATGATCGCGATAGAAGAAAGAGAAGAAGACGGGTTATCACGAACGGAAAGTGTCTTCAGAGCCACGACTAGAGACATAGATCAAATATTATTTTTTTTTGTAAACTGTTGTTCTAAAATAATTTATCATTATTTTTGGAAGTAGGCCTAACTCTTAAATATTTCTTGCAGCTTTCTATAGTATGAATTGTTCTTCAAAGGTTAACTACTTCAGCAAGTAAAATTATTATTCTGTTTTCTCCTATTTTATTTATTAATGTTTTTAATAGTTGTTAAATTATCAATTAAATTAATTATTTAATTATTATATAACTTATTTAAATACATAAATAATAAATAAATGTAAATAATATAGGATATAAATAATAAATATATAAATAAAACTATTAATTATAACTGAATTATTGATTTAATTAATTAAATTATTAATAATTTTAATTTTTTTTATTTTATATTATTTAATTTTACCCTATTTATTATTCTATTTTCTCCTCTATTTCTCCTAATGAGAAAAATAGAATAATAATTTTAGACTACTTGCAGAAATAGTTAATATTTGAAGAACATTTCACATAAAATAATTTAATACAGAAATTACACAACACGTGACGAAGCTGCCTTTAATTACCTACATTATCCGTGCTACTTTAAATAAAATTATTTATTGGGTTTTTCTGATGTATCGGCTTTTTACTGAAAACACATAACGGACAAACGATCATACATATGAGAACACTGATTTCGTATGTAAACACTATACGAGACAGATATACGGCAGGAACTGAATATTATGAGTATACTCGACAGGATCGCCCAGTATCGGCTGAATTGGTGGGAACATCTTTGCCGAATGGATGACTGCCGCATCTCCAAACAACTATGGAACTATAAGCCGAGGGGACGGAGAGGTGTGGGACGTCCGAGGAAGCACTGGAGTGACCAGCTGTAATATTTGCCTATTTGAGACAGGAACAAACCATTCTTGGTTTAAATCTTGAGGTTGATGATGAACACTATACGAGAAGCACCAAGTTCAGCGTTTGTCTCGGACTAATGAGAGAGTTAAGGCGAGGAACCACCCCGATAGGAAACAAAGTTGTTGCGAAACATTAAGAGTTGTACGCTGAGGGTCGACTGCGAAATCATGCAGACATAAGAACTGAATAATTTTTTATACTTTATAATGTAAAATGTAACTGAATAGTGCAACTGTACTGTACATATGCTCTATAAATGCCTTCTTCTTCTTCTTCTGCACCTCACGGAGTAGGCACTTTCCCTCCGTCTTCACAGAGTATCTCTCCATCTCACTCCCGGCCTTCCTACATCTCTTGTACCAAAGGGTCTATATCGAAACGCAACCTTAGTTAGTCGTCCATTCTCCATTCTGTCCAGATGCTGTTACCATTCCTTACGATGTGTCTGGATTTTATCATTTATGGAGAATACCTGTGGCTCTTCTCTAACAGCCTCATTGCGCAAACGAGCCTGTCTTGTGCAAACATTTGTTCATCTCAGAAACTTCATTTCCGAAGTGTGAAGCTGGCTTTTAATCTTCTTTGAGGGAACCCCTGTTTCACATCCATACAGTAATACAGACACTGCCATTGTTTTATAAAACTTAAGCCTTGTCTTTTTCCCCAACGTTAAACGTATGACGCCACACGTCATCTGAAACCACGATATTTTTGTAGCGATATCTCGGTCTGTCATACGCAATACTGATAGGTCAATCCAGGTAATTTAAGTGAGAGACCTGTTCCAAAACTGTTCCCTCAGAAACAATTTTTGATCTGTCTGGAGACTTCCCCTAAAAAGCCATGATTTTTGTTTTCTGTTTAGATATTTGGAAATCATATTGTTTACAAATCTGATTTAAATGGTGTAAAGAATACTGCAACTCGTCCTCTGTTTTTCTGTATTAAGACTGCATCGTCAGCACACAATAGAATATCCAAACTCGCGTTCTGGTTAAGTCGAATTCCTGAGGCAATATCTCGTCTCCATGATTGGATGATGTCGTCAATACATATAAACGTTTACAGAATAAAACAAGGAACAGCAAAATGCGAGGACCACACAGAACGAACGGGAGGACACAGAATAGTCAAACAAGTTGTCCTGAACGAGGAGTCAAAGAGACGTAGGACGGACGAGGAGAGGGTGGTGGTTTTTAAGAAAATCGGAAGAGTTTGGGCTAAACCGTAAATCGAGACAGAGATCTCGTGCGTAACTTGTGATGAGATAATGGTCAGAAGGTAGAGGAAGAGGAGGAGGAGGAGGAGGAGGAAAAAGAGAAACAGAAGCATTACCTCGACATGAGGTGGGGCAGTGATAACGTAGATAACAGCATTGGCCATGTCCTTCATCTCGATGGCGGGCGCTGCGGCCCACTCGCTGTTGCCCTGTACCTTCTCCGTCCTCACCAGGCCGGGACTGACGCTCTGCAACAAAACACAACAACGCATTGAGTGGTGCTAAATTATTTTCTTATTATTAATTTATATTGCAACTATTCACAAACTAACGAGAACTTTTATACAAATAAACATGTTAGCAGCGTGCCGAATGTGCTCGCATTGGCGCACAAAATTCTGGATCTTACAATAAACTGGGAGAAATCGGAATATATATGGCAGTAGATAATTAAGACCAAGGGAATATGACATTATGTGAAAAAATTTAAAAGTGGGTAAAGATTTGTCAATATTTAGGCGTTAGACTTAACAGGCAAGGAAACAGCATTGGCGAGACAATGGAAAAAATAATCAAGGGTAGAAAAATAATAAGAGAGTTGAATTCCATCTTGTGGGACAAAACGATAAGAAAGCAAACGAAGACAAGAATATACACAAGTGTCGTTCAAAGTTTAATAACTTACTGGTCCGGAACGAGGGATGTGACAAAGAGGAACAGAAACAAATTGGTGACAATAGAGATCTGCTTCCTAAGAAGTAGTTGTAGAATATCAAGGTTAGAAAGAGTAAATAATGAAGTTAATACTGGAAAGAATTGAAATAAATACAAACATGTGGGGGGGGGTAAATTGAGCAGAAACAATTAAACTGGTTTGGGCATACTAGAAAAAATGACGACTCTAGATGGTGCAAGAGAATATTGGAATGGTTACCACTAGTCAAACGAAGACAGAGTAACCCCCGAAGAAGTCGGAGGGATGATGTTGAGGAATCAGTGAGGTAATAAGTGGAAAAAGCGAACCGTTCCTTGGCCCTACATGTCTGCAGAACACTGCGGAATTCTTGTCAATCAGTTGTTATACTCACGGAAACTCTGATCCTGGACTTCTGTTGCTGCAGTTCCACGCGGAGTCCTTCAGTCAGTGCGGTGACCGCGCGCTTGCTGACCGTGTACATCACCGGTATCGTGGGGTTCATAGGTGACGTCCACTGGCCGACTTTGCTAACAACAAACAAACAATGGTTGTGAAGCACAGGTTGGCAATGTTGTTACTGAAATGTGAAACGGGCTAAGTAAAGATCCTTAGGGGCGCAAAATGCAACATTTAAATAGCTACCGTTTTATAATGTGCATTTTCTTGAAAGGTAATTTTACTCTTTTTGTTCTCCGTACGCTAAAGTAAAAAACAGGTTTATGAGCATACTGAGAAACCGTGTCTGATAGACTGAAGATCGAGGAGACTTGTGACTAGTGACCCAGAGGATAAGCGTGAAAATAGATACATCAAATACAAATACTACTACTACTACTACTACTACTACTACTACTACTACTACTACTACTACTACTACTACTACTACCACTATTACTACTACTACTACTACTACTACTACTACTACTACTACTACTACTACTACTACTACTATTACTACTACTACTACTACTACTGCTGCTGCTGCTGCTGCTCCCTATGCATGTTGGCCACAGCGGGAAAGGTGCTTGAAAGACTCATTCGACTGAGATTGATGACAGCGGTACACGCCGCCGATGAACTCTTACCAAAGCAGTACGGCTTTAGAGGCGGGAACTTCACTATCGACGCCATTTGGAGGTGACCGAAACGGTCAGAAGAGCAGAAGACCACAATTATTTCTCTCGTCGGGTGGTGTCGGCGAGGTGGTGCTACACGTTGGAAGCACTTGATCAGTAATCCCGCGTTCTTGGGTACCTCTTGCGGATGATACACGACGACCTGAAAGATCGCGCCCACCTGTACACAACTAGGGAAGAGGCAGAGGAACCCAGGGAATGGTAGTCTCGTCTGGGAGCCCAGGGATCCGTTCTAGGGCCGGACCTGTGGAATTTGGCCTACGATGATCTTCTGTGAGTAGAGATGACCGAGGAGAAGTGTCTGGTCGGATTCGTTGACGACGTGGCTGCATTCGTCGTGGCTCGGTCCGTTGACCTGCCACTGCTCAAATTCAGTAGATTTATGCGGAATGTCAGAAGTTTGATGAAGGTGCGCGGACTGTCGTTGGCTTTGAACAAGACTAAAGTGTGATTCCAACCAGGAAGAGGATTCCAACCATCTTGTTTCTGCGGATCGGTGACGCGATCGTCGAGTCGAAGGTTGTGCCCAAATACTTCGTGGTGTTAGTTGTACGCAGATGAGTTTCTTTCATTACATAAGCCATACGGCGTACACGTCTGCTAAAGCTGTCACGGCGCTCAGCAGAGTATGTTCAACGTGGGTGAACCCAGACCTTGCAAGCGTCGCCTCTTGTACGGCGCAGAAGTGTGGGCGGATGCCCTAAAGAAGAAGATGGACCGAAAGAGGCTGGCCCAGGTCCAGAGGAGGGGAGCGCTGAGGAGTGCCCTCTACATCATACTGCACCATTTCTGAACCAGTTGTTATGGTGATCACTGAGGTTATCCCTATCGATCTTCTTGCCAAAGAACGGAGAACTGTACAGTGTACACCTTACGAAAGCTGAGATCGGCAAGCAGCTGGCACACCACCAAGAGAGGCCCCGCACCCTTGAGACATAGGAAATAACTTGGGTCGAGGAGACGAGAGAGCGCTGGACCGCGATGCTGATCAAACACGTAAGGCCGTGGATTGAGTGAAAGCACGGGAAGGTAGGTTTCTACCTGACGCAGTTTTGAGCAGTCATAGATACTTCCGATCCTACCTCTACAAAATGGATAAAGCCTTGTCCAAAACATAAATAATTATAAAAAATCATAAAAATGAGTATCTTTATAATTGTAGTAGCGTTTTTAGTCTATAAGCTGCTTACATGTGTTCTAAAATTTCAGACTTCTATCTTTTACAGGTTCGGAGATAATGGGTCTCAAAATTGATGAATTTAACATGGTAAGCATAGCGAGTGCCCTTAAGCTAAAACATTAGTTACTCGAGGGGAGTGGCGCCTGCCGTGAGACGAATTTATCTCTAATCAGTCTTAAAATACTCATACTGTATGTAGCAGTCTCACAGATAACATTCCAACACCTGATTACAACCGGCGGGCAAGTGCGCACCACGTGCGGGCGCCGAAGCGGAGAAATGAGTAATATTGTTGCATACATTCCAGGGGCGTGCGCGTAAACAGACTTTAAACGCTGACATACTTGAACGCTGCTTGACAAAGTAACATATTTAGCTTTCACTATGATTAAGTTTGTAGCCGTTCGGGGGGAGTGTGGTTGGACCCTTCAGATACCGTTTATGTGAAAATGATTCGCACACACCTTTGCTCTATGTACTCGCTGTTCTGTAGATAGATGCAGAGGCGTAACTAGAAGCTTCTAATTGGGGGGATGCGACTAGATTGAAGGTTGGGCTCCCCATTTTCCTCAGGACAAATGAAAACTTCATGATAATTCCTGTATAAATTGTATAAATATATTTTATTTTAGTTTTATTTTAAATACATTTATTTTGTAAATTCTTTGTATCTGAAAGTTTTGAGTATGCCAACATGAAGTATAAGGACTGGAAAAAATATGGAAAAGCGCTGATTTCAGAATATTCTACCTTGATTAACTGTTATCCAAATTAAAGGTAACAAGTCTGATTCCATTAGGAATAACTTTAATTATAAATTTGTATTCTTAACACAAGTTATGAAAATGAGACTTCATCATCATCATCATCACCACTCCAAGGACAAGGCCTTAGACCTGTTCCGGAACCCATCTCCTCTTCGGTCTACCGACATTTCTCTTCCCAGTAGCGTGATAACCCAAGGTAGCCACAGGTAGACGGATATCAGCCATGCCATTCATGTGTTCACACCATCTCATTCTGTGGTCTTCAATCTTCTGGTGCAATGATACAATGTTTAAATCGCGTTTAATATCCTCGTTCCTCCTCCGATCCAAGAGAGAACAACCTTACGTCCCTCTTAGCAATTTCATTTCGGCTGTGTGAATCCTTTGCACGGCTCTTTTACCAAGAGTCCTTGTCTCACTAGCATACAGGAATGTGGGGACAGCCACAGTTTTATAAAATTTAATTCAGGTATCCGTGTTTTATTTTTCAGGTAACTATGAATCGTTCCACAGATGCGTCTAAATTTTGTTAGCTTACTATCCCAATCAATATCAGTTCCATATGAGATATTACAACGCAGGTAATTAAAATAACTAACCTGATCCAAAATCTGATTATTCACGACTATCTTAGTTCTTATAGGATAACTGCCCTGAAATGCCATCGTTTTAGATTTTGTACAGAGATCTGTAGCCCATAGTCTTGTATGATGCTATTGAACGTAAATATAGCCCGCTGTAACCGGTCTTTTGTTTTCTGTATCATTACCTTGTCACCTGGATAAAGCAATGCATTCACACGAATATTTCGCTGAAGTGATATTCCCGAGTCAACTTTAGCTGTCCATCGCCGAAATATGTTGTCCATGTAGATACTAAAAAAGTGTCGGTGAAGTAGGACACCCTTGAAACTGAGACTTTCTGAAGATATTTTGTTACCCCTTCGCACTCTAATTTAAGGACGTTGTCCCAAGGATGTTTTTACAGTTAGTGTAAAAGAAAGTTTTTTTTTTTAATGTAAAATCTGATAGTAAAATCGTTTTATTTTTCCGTATTAAAGTCAAAGAACTGCTGGTTTACCTGCGCAAAGGCGACGGTTCAAACCATCGAGATATTACATTACAGCAGTCATGACAAAGACAACCATGTAAAGAGAAATGTCGATGAAAAAAGGTAAGGTAGATTAACAGTGTCTGCCTTCGTTTTCTAGACCTTCGTTAGTGTTCGAAGCTGCAGTACGAAACTTGAATAAATAGTATCAGTTTTGAATGGCCGGAAAGGCGAAATGTGCGAAAGTCGAAAGCCGGAAAGGAAAGCACCTTCTGTCCTCTGTTTTCGGACATTCGATACTCGTACAACTTTTTTTTCTTGGTCGCTCCCAAGATTTCGTTGGTTGATATACAATAACCTTTTTAGAAATAAAAGTAGGCTCTCTTCTTTTCAGCACCCCTTTGTGAGCCTTTGAAAGTCGATCCTGTTGCCAGACCCTGTAGAAGATTTCATAATGGACTAGTACTCCATCAGAGTAAATATTTAGTATTTTTTATAGAAAGCCTTGGGCTGCCTATTTATAATTAATTTTTATATATTTTCCATGACCTATAAAAATACGTTACATTAGTGAATATTCTCAGTGCGTGAAAGTATATTGAATCATATCTTGCAATAATATAAAAAATCTTATAGTTTTTGACGACAGCTGTAGTTTCGTTTATTACAAATTGTTTTTATAACATTAACAGCAGGCCAAAACACGACGGTTACATAGTACTAAAGAGAACTAATTTTTCACAAAAAGTTTAAAGTAAAAAAAAAAAAGCTTAGGCACCGGCGAGA
Source organism: Magicicada septendecula (assembly GCA_034769895.1). NCBI lineage: Eukaryota > Metazoa > Arthropoda > Insecta > Hemiptera > Cicadidae > Magicicada > Magicicada septendecula. The sequence continues at coordinate 388,415,595 of CM068372.1, forward strand.
TTCGAACTCACGATCTCCTGTTTACTAGACAGGCGCTTTAACCAACTAAGCCACGGCGCCACATTGTGTCGATAATTGTCTTTTTCCTCTTACACCAACGAACATAGAGGTACCAAAACATTCCCCCAATCTTAATAATTTTGTATTTAAGTGTCTTGTTTATAGTCGCTAGTCGCTGATTAGACAACTATCCTAATAAATGTATACGCTTATGTATATCTTAATAAAAATAATACTTTGTTTTCGTATATGCGTATTTGTTTATTAGTCTGTTCTTGTAATTAACACCTATTAAAGAGTATACATTTTCATTTGATAATAATCTACTTATTTCACTAGTTCGTATTATCATCACCATGTGTCTACTTTGGAAAGAAATTAATTAGAAATTTTGTAGTTTATAAAACAGAGTTGACCTATTAAACACACACACACACACACACACACACACACACACACACACACACACACACACACACACACACACACACACACACACACACACACACACACACACACACGCACGCACGCACGCACGCACGCACGCACGCACGCACGCGCGCACACACACACACACACAATATTATATTTATTATTTTATTTAATGAAATTTAGAGTTTTCGAACTGGTAGGTCTATAATTTTTAGTGTAGATTTTAATTTCTTCTTTGCTAATTAAATTTCTGTTTATACATTTCAAAATCTAAAAAGGAATAATAATTATTAACCGAACAGGTAACTAAATTAGATTCACAGATCTAAACAAGGTTTTAAACAAGAATTTTGTGTCGAATACATCTGTTATTAAAACTTGTTTAGTTTAATCTGCATACAATTTATTATAATCATAAACATAAAATAAGTAATACAATAACTATGACAAAATTCAAATTAAAAATAACATTTTCAAAAATCCATGTACGATTAAATAATGAGTATAATACATTGTATTCACATGTAGGCCTGTATGTGATGATGATAGTACGAACTAGTGAGCTGTGTATGTGATGATGATAGTACGAACTATGAGCTGTGTATGTGATGATGATAGTACGAACTATGAGCTGTGTATGTGATGATGATAGTACGAACTATGAGCTGTGTATGTGATGATGATAGTACGAACTATGAGCTGTGTATGTGATGATGATAGTACGAACTATGAGCTGTGTATGTGATGATGATAGTACGAACTATGAGCTGTGTATGTGATGATGATAGTACGAACTATGAGCTGTGTATGTGATGATGATAGTACGAACTATGAGCTGTGTATGTGATGATGATAGTACGAACTATGAGCTGTGTATGTGATGATGATAGTACGAACTATGAGCTGTGTATGTGATGATGATAGTACGAACTATGAGCTGTGTATGTGATGATGATAGTACGAACTATGAGCTGTGTATGTGATGATGATAGTACGAACTATGAGCTGTGTATGTGATGATGATAGTACGAACTATGAGCTGTGTATGTGATGATGATAGTACGAACTATGAGCTGTGTATGTGATGATGATAGTACGAACTATGAGCTGTGTATGTGATGATGATAGTACGAACTATGAGCTGTGTATGTGATGATGATAGTACGAACTAGTGAGCTGTGTATGTGATGATGATAGTACGAACTATGAGCTGTGTATGTGATGATGATAGTACGAACTAGTGAGCTGTGTATGTGATGATGATAGTACGAACTATGAGCTGTGTATGTGATGATGATAGTACGAACTATGAGCTGTGTATGTGATGATGATAGTACGAACTATGAGCTGTGTATGTGATGATGATAGTACGAACTATGAGCTGTGTATGTGATGATGATAGTACGAACTATGAGCTGTGTATGTGATGATGATAGTACGAACTATGAGCTGTGTATGTGATGATGATAGTACGAACTATGAGCTGTGTATGTGATGATGATAGTACGAACTATGAGCTGTGTGTAGATTTTCATTTGGGGGGAGGGGGTTGAACCGAACAGTGAAGAGAATAAACGTTGTGATCACCTATCTATATAGAATTTTCTTTTGGGGGAGAGGAGTGGAAGTTTTCGTAACGCATAAGTAATGTGACTATAACATGAGCAAAACTCATTAATAAATAAACGATTTCAACATACTCGTATATATAATAAAGTATATCTTAATAAGATTTAGTCATGTTGAAATTCTTTCGCTTATTTATAACAAAAATCCATATATACACGCTCGTGCTCGCGCGCGCGCGGGAGAATTATAGGATGCAAATTTATTTAATTTGGAGTCAAAAAATTGACGTTAAATTTTGTCATGTATGTCTATCAGACCAAACTTTATACTGTCAACTCATTATATACAATTAATCATTATCTGAGTTGACTTTGAAAGCACGTCTTTCAAAACTTATAATTATGTTATATTTTATATGTACACCTATTTGTACACAGTTTATTTTATGCGTTCAAAATCTCATGAGTTCAAATTTTTGGAGAAGCCTGCTGACTCTCATTCAGCCTCCTGCAATTCAATAGATTGTCATAATAAATACTATCATCATAGTTATTCTCTTCATAAAATGCAAAAAATGGTGAACGCTCAATGCGACACAGGCATCAGACAGGTTAAAGATTGTCAATAAAGTCACACTATAATAAAGTCTTGTAAGACTTTAAATCACTGTCAAGAAACTTACAAAAAGTTGGTTTAAAATAACACAAAAAATATCAGATTATTAAAATTTACAGATAATTAATCTTACACTATTTGAAAATACGCCAAAAAAAAAACCAATAGTTATTGTGTAGAATATACCACATCACAGCAAATACCACATAATAAAGGTAACTTTGCAAAAAAGTTTAACATAATATATTTAAATCTTTAAATTCGTAATGACCGTCAATCAATGAATTTTTCCGCTGAAGGGTTTGTGAGGATCGGTCAAAAAATATAACACAAATTTTCAATTATTTGTGTCGACGTTTCGACAATATTTATTGTCATCAGGACCTGTGTATGAATACAAAAGAAATGTCAAACACAACAGAACAATTATTTGAGTGAACGTGTTTTTGTACGTGAGTGTGTGTGCGTGCGTGTTTGTTTGTGCGCGCGTGTGCGTGTATCCTTGTATATGTGAAAGAGTTAAAACAGTTTGTTTTATATCATCAAATGTTTTCTTTAAATACAACGAGAAAATTATAGTATCACAGAACATAATTTTACAATACTGTATTACAATTTAAATTACTCATAATGTAATGGTATTTGTAATTAATTAGAAAAGCAGTAATCAACAATTAAATATTAGAATTAGTACATAAAACGTTTATACATATACCTGTCAACATATAGCGTAGTAAAGCAATATAGCAAATAATTGTTCTGTTGTGTTTGACGTATCTTTAGTATTCATAGACAGATACTGATGCTGAGAATAAATATTGTCGAAACGTTGGCACAAATAATTTAAAATTTAGACATTTTAAAATTTGAAATAATTTAATATTTTTTTACCGATCCTCACAAACCCTTCAGCGGAAAAATAATATATTAGATATTTCATCCTGAATTGAAGTTGGCGCAAATAAAGTGGAATCAGTGAAACCTTTTTGCATTTCTGGAACCGAAGTTGATGAATCAGGTACCAAACGATTCACTTCCGTCTTCCGAGTATCACCGACCCAGAATTTTTTTCACTACCGTGAATTTTGTGTATCCAAGTGAGCGTAAGCAAATAAGAATAATGTTTTCCCGTTTGGTGGTGTTTGTTTGAAAGTTTATATTTTCAGAACCACTCGATCAATTATAACGAAACGGCATGAAAATGATTGCTTTTAACTACAAAATGCTATTGTACACATAGTACTTTAACAAGTAAGAAATGACAAACGCAGGGTACTATTTTTATAGATCTTATTGTGTGTTGCCTAACTACACGTTTTCAATTCTCGGTCCGAAATTTTTTGAGTTCCCTTATCCTTCTACACTCTTCAGTTAAAGTCATATTTTGTGGCGTTCGTTTCATAAATCGGGTTAGCGATTCTAATTTTACAAGGACATAACGTGTTGAATTTCTAATGAAAATGCGGTATGTTTAAATCTATATATTTTAAAAACCAGTTAATCTATTTAAATGAAAATAACATTAAATGCGTATATTATTTAAAACATTAAAAACCGTTGGCCGTGGTCGACTGCTTAAAATGCCGTTACTAGACGTTTCATCCAAATCTTCGTAGGCCATCGTCAGTAGATAGGACGTGACAAGTCAGTAGAACGTTCGAAAGGTGACAAGGTGGCAAGCCGAATCCACCTCACTGAAGAGGAGTAAGGAAACCTTTCGACCGTTTTTTTCTACTGAGGATGGCCTCCGGAGTTGTGACCGAAACGTCTAGTAACGGCATCTTATGCAATCGACCACGGCTCAACGGCCCGGTTTTTAATGTTTTTAAATCATGTTGAGTCCGGATGGATGTGATAGCTTTCGAAATAGATTAAATTCGTACTTTTTAATTTATAGACTGTATATTTAATCTACTAACCTATTTTGTTATGAATAATATTAACCTATTTTGTTTTTAACTTCCATGTTCCGTAAAGAAATGGAAGTGAGGTAATCGCGAAAAAATCGTGTCCGAGATAAGGGCTGATTCTGATTGTACTACCCTCAAAACATGAAGAAAAGTCATTTTCCGAAAAGTGTGTGTGAGTGAGTGAGTGAGTGAGTGAGTGAGTGAGTGAGTGAGTGAGTGAGTGAGTGAGTGAGTGAGTGAGTGAGTGAGTGAGTGAGTGAGTGAGTGAGTGTGTGTGTGTGTGTGTGTGTGTGTGTGTGTGTGTGTGTGTGTGTGTGTGTGTGTGTGTGTGTGTGTGTGTGTGTGTGTGTGTGGAATTTTATCTATGGCGAACGATAACTGCCACAAATTCAAACATAATCAGATATTTTTTTGCATATGTGCCCGAGTTGTAGAAGACTCAAGGCCTGTTGATTTTTGTGAAGATCGGTTAAGGGGGAGGGGTGTAGTTTACCAGCAACGTTTTACGTTTTAACAGGAGTAATGTACTTAATTTTGATAAATAAAGTATCCTAAAACGAAGGTCATAATAATCCACTGTAGAAAGGTAGATGAAATATCTAGAAATGAAAAGTGTAGTTGAATGGGGATGGGGTAATTTTCTATAAATGAAAATGATAGTTGAATGGAGAGTGGATAAGGTTTTATGTGTGTACTGCGTTATTGGCAACAAAGATGTAGTTTCTATGGAAATATTTCATTTCAATTTGTCAAACATAAAACTCGATTTACAAGGAACACGCCTAACTTGTTAGAAATTATCGAACCGAATTCAAGTAAATGATTTTAAATATAAATCTTAGAACATGGAAATCATGTATTAATTGTGAGAATGTAATCATTCTCCATAATAATCATATGAAAATTCTCCATACCGATATTTTAAATAAACTTAAGTGTTTGCTGATTAAAGAAAACAGCGTTCTTAATTTGGGCCTGATTGAGCGCCAGAATTAATATTTTTTTCGTGAGACTCTAGTCTTGTGTCATTTCTTAAATTTTTTAATAACTTTTTTTATTTTTTATTTTAATGTATCTTTTTTGCAATACTTGTAATTTTCACATCTATTCTATTGAGTAGCTTTGGAGTTGGAAGGTATCAGCGTATATACGGTATTAATAAGGTTACTAAGGTTAATTCTCCGTACCGATATTTAATATCTACGACTTGTTTGTCGCTCCGACTTTTCAATCGCTCAACAGTAGGTCTGCATAAAAATCCACGTTACGGGACTCTATCGACTAACCAGTCTGTTAGCTATTGTCACACGTATGCTGTAGGTGTTAGACTTGTCAAAATAATAGCATTTTATCGGTAGACGAAATTAGTTCACACACACACACACACACACACACACACACACACACACACACACACACACACACACACACACACACACACACACACACACACACACACACACACACACACACACACACACACAAAGCAACAACAATTACAAAGACAAGCTTGTTTGTCTGAGCAATGATCAAGACAGAAAGAGCGGAAACAGAATGAATTAGAAGAAACGTTCTACTATTGGCGTTTACCTGTTGACGTTTATTATATTGCCGGCGATTGCCCGTTTCTTCATGTTCCTCACCGCCTCACGCGAGCATATGTTCACTCCTAAAATTTGTACTTCCAGCAGATCTTTCCATTCTTCCGTTTTTCCTTCTGAAATTAAAAACAAAAGTAGCCTACATGTAAAATGTTAAACACTTTCAAAGTTTTAAGCCGCGGAATCAAAGGGTTACCATACGGCATGCTTTCATGTGTTAATCTGTTCTTAGAACTAGTGATTGGTCGTAAGTTAATGGCCTAGCCAAAAAAACTACTCAGTCAAGTGAACTACTAACTACAGCAGCAGGACAGTAGTTCGTTCAGAGTTCGCATTAGCCACGCTCCTATCGACCACCAGCCTGGCTTATAACCTACGATAAGAGAACGATGAAGAATATTTTATAGTGAATTATTGTTCTTTTAATGTCTGAAAAATTTTAGGAAAAGAAGGGTCCGACAGATTCAAGAAGTTACCTAGTTCACTGAGCTAGTTCGCTGACATGACAGACCTATATGTGATCAGTTCGTTTCAATGAACTACTTTGCCCATCTCTATATAGAACACTCTTAAGTTCTGGGTACGCCAATCAGACTGCCTCATTAGTATAGCTGACGGGTTCATGAAACCACTGAAATTTCATTAATGTGTCGTTCGTTTTTATAGAACTGCGCTGGATTTGTTTCGGTTGCCACAAAATATACGTTCACCTTGGAAACACTTCAAGAATGTGAATGTGCTTTTATTAATCCACTCGGCATCTTTTGCAAATGACGATAACTAACTAAAAATAATAACAATGACGATAACAACGTTAACTAAAAATATGAAAAACAAAACTAAAAGGATTAAAAAAAGCAATTGCAAGTGATAATAAACTGAATTAATTTAATTATATAATTATTTAATAAATTAAATAAATTTAATTTAATTAACTGAATAATTTAATTATGTGACCGTTTCGAACCCTAGAGTTTAAGATTGCTTTCGTGGTCGGATCTTTAGTGGACAACCCGACTCTCCTGGCAAAGAGGTGCCGTAAGCGATACGAACGCATTTACTACACTGTTGTACTGTAGTTCTTTCGAGTCATTGTGACAAGAGTTTAGATGAGGTTATCCAGGTTAGTTAGTAGTTATTGTGCGGGGGAGAGAGGGAGTGCGTGTGTCTGTGTAAATCGCCAACCTTACCATTTCCCTTCGTCAACAACACAGTGTAGGCGTACTTACCGAGTATGGTGCTGTAGTTGAAGAGGCCAGCGTTGTTCACCAATAGGTAGATACCGCCCAGCGTCTCGTCTATCCAGTTGAACGCCGCAACTATCTCATCCTCTTTCTTCAGGTCAACAGCCCTGTAGTGGAATTTACCTTTGCTTTCTTTCAGTTCTTCCGACAGCTCCTGTTGAAACGACATAAGGTACTGATTTGAGTAAGACAATACAGTGTCTCTACCACAGTAAATACTAGCAACATTACAAAGCAGCATACGAAGAAAATGTATAATATTGTATTAAACGTGTAATAATCTACAATTACGAAACATGGGCGTTGAAGTACAACAGATAAAAATTATCAAAGGCAACAGAAATGTATATTTGAATCTGAGCAGCCGGTGAGAATCCGAAAATGTAAGGAAGCAGGCGAACCATGGAAAAGCTGAAGCGAAGGCACCGATAAGGATTTCAGAGAAGAGGTCTTAAGACGGACTATAGTATAACAGAGGGGGATGACAATTGGAATCATAGAGCGGTGTGTGTGTGTGTGTGTGTGTGTGTGTGTGTGTGTGTGTGTGTGTGTGTGTGTGTGGTGATTTTAAACCATTTTCTTTTAATTGGCCTACATAATGTTCCGTTGTTTCCTACTCTAATTCAAATTGAGGTTAACTTTGTGTTCACGAGTTCACATTATACTCTGATAAGTTTTTATATTTTAATACTACATAAAAACATATTATCTTAGTCGCCTAATTTTTTGATAGAATAGTTTTGAGAACAAATCGTATTTTTTTAACAATTTTGTTTCCTTTGTTATCTTTATGCTTTGTTACCTTTACAATAATAACATCAATAGTAGCAATAATGAGACGACGATAACAATGACGACTTGCATCATGACAAAGAATAATTTGAATTCAAATTATTATTTCAAAAATGCGTACGAAAATGTATTGCCACTTATTATTATTATTATTAAAATAGCTTCATGCCAAAACAAACAAAACGATATACACAAAATAAATAATAACTCAACAATTATACAGTAAACAATGGATTTGGAAAACTGAATGCAAAGAATCGCAACAGATTTTTTAATAATCCAAACAAAAACAATATTAAACACTGCTTTGAACACTAAGTGCATTAAAAAAAAATTACAGACACAGACTAAACATTCACCGTGCAGAGGGACGACGATGATAATCGGGGAACTACAGATGAATAACTTAATGACTGAATAATACGAAACGTGACACAGTTTGTAAACCAGAAAATATTGAAAATTCTGAAAAACAGATGTTTACAAAAACAATCACAACAATGAAACAAAAAGGAAACATCGTTATCAGCCTAGAACAACATTCAAGCGAAAAACAAATATTTCAGCAAATAGGAAATGAACACGACTGATGATGAGTATACTGTACAATGCTCGAAGCATGTATCAAGTAAGCAAAAAACATCTCAGTTGTACTGTTACGTAATATTAAATTTCTAACACGTCAAGAAAATGTGACAGATGTGTATCCAAGCCCGTCTATGCTGATGACAGTGATCTAATCGCGAAGAGTAAGAATTTGTCCTGGGTGGAAGTGTAATTATTAAAAAAAGTAGAGAAGTTTGTACAATTATCAGAAGAACACTGAAGACGAAGCTCAGATATAATCTGTTAAAATTGTTTAAATTGATGGCAGTGCCATGCGGTCTTTATGGTAGTGAGACGTGGACAGTGTAATCAAGGACCACCATTCCAACACAGCTTAATGTGAGGTAAGTTTTATAAGATTTGTACTCGGTGGGTCCCGAAGAGGCCGGCTAACGAATGATGGCGTAAGGAATGCTCTCTGAATTTACAGACTCATTGACAGGATCAAGCAGTACAGACAAGGTTGGACGGACCTTGTGTAAAGGATGTATCAGGGCAAACTATCAAAGTAAATGACGTTTTATCTTCACAGGGGAAACCGCGACATCGTAAGACAGAGGAAAAGACAGTGCGCAACGGACTGTAAAGTCTAAGGCCTGAAGAAGAAGAAGAAGAAGAAGAAGAAGAAGAAGAAGAAGAAGAAGAAGAAGAAGAAGAAGAACAACAACAACAACAACAACAACAACAACAACAACAACAACAACAACAACAACAACAACAAGGACTTCAGAATATAGTAACTGAATGGGCTCGTGCCATTGAGGACAGAGGCATGAAGATAAACGTATAGAGAAAAACAAAGTGATGGTCACAGCCGGACAATTTGATAAGGACTCCTTGGTTATTAACTGGGAAGGAAGACGGAGCAGGTCGTGGGGTATGAATATCTGGGTACACTAATAATCTTATAAGGAAGGGAGTAGACGCTGATAAAGAAATAAATCATCGAATACAAAAAAAAAAGAAATTTATCACCAGATTTTCATTGTTATTGTGGCTAAGAAAAAAATCACAGAAGAAGTCAAACTACGATTATATAAGGCAGCTCTACTACCCACTTTACTCTATGGGACAGAATACCCCACCCTGCTAGATGAACGTAAAGCAGACTACAAAAGACAGTAAAATGAGATTTTTCGGCAGCGGGGAGCTGGAAGTAGTAAGAAACATCAAATCAGAAAATTGACCATCATAAATTTAGAAATATTTTCCAGCAGGAATCAGTTGTTGAGATAGTAAAGAGGAGAGAATTGCAATGTTTTGGTCATGTAATGAGAACAGGAGAAAGGAAGGTCAAGCTCATCATGGAAGCGCGCCCAGACGGAGAGAGAAGATCAAAAGAAAGACTAAGATTGGAATGGACATTGTTACTGTAGAAGTCAATGGACCTCGCCCAGAATTGAAGAGATCATCGGAAGTGGCTAAAAGACCCCGGCGGCTGTCGACATGAGAGGGCGGAAAGGAAGGAGAAGGAGAAAAATAAGAACACGAAAAAGAAGAAGAAGAGTAGACGACTATATCAAGTTAAAAATAAAAATAAGTAAGTAAATATAATTACATATGTAGTCTATATTATCGAATTATAATTACTTTTGCAAGCTGAACATTCTTTTTTCGTTTTAAATTAACCTGACGCCCTTTTCGTCATTCTACTTGCAGAAGTAATTATAATTTGATTGTATATAATATGTTTCAGGTACCCGATGTACATGATGGGTACAAGATGGTACCCGAAACATGTTCCTAATAAGAAAAAAAAATATCTTCAGGTAAATTCATTATAAATATTAAATGTATTATATACATCAAGAAACGGACTGTAGCAGTAAGTGATTGAATATATAAGAATCATGCAGGAAACTTAACGAGTAGCTTACAGACAAACGATAATATATATTTTACGTATTGTATGTAATGTAGACTACTATGTATTACCTGTAGAAGGTTCTCCCTCCTGGCGAACCCGACAACGGTGAGTCCGCGGTTGACCAACTCCTTGGCGATGGCTTTTCCGATGCCGGAACTGACCCCCGTCACTACGGCCACCTTACCGATCCAGTTCTCCATGTATCCAGTCGCACGCACACACTGTACAGTATCCCCCAGAACACTACTACCTCACGGGTACCGCCACCTACCTCTTATCTACCGCCTCAAACTATCTGACTGATAACAGCGGCACTTACGGGTGACGAAACCCTGGAATTTGTGTAACGTGCATTTGGGTATTTATAGTCGATTATTATATACGATGACAAAGTTTTTTAAATTAATTTATTAAATCTGAATACCGTATAATGAAACGAAACCAAACTAATATAATAACATTTATAATAGTGTTGGTGTAGTTTTGATATTATTAGTGTTACTATTTTTATATTTGGGCGCTTGGCGAGAAAGCTTTTAGCCCGACGATTGTTTATTGTGATCTTGAGTGTTTCTCACCTACATTCAAGATTAACAATGAAAATGGAAAGTCGTACACAGACACAGACGGAAAACAATCCTGATAGAGCCGATGCAATTATTGTTATTATTATTATTTTCTATGGAAGTATAAGCCGAGGGGACGGAGAGGTGTGGGACGTTCGAGGAAGCGCTGGAGTGACCAGCTGTAATATTTGCCTATTTGAGACCGGAACAAACCATTCTTGGTTTAAACCTTGAGGATGATGATGATTATTATTTTCACTGTGGGCTGCGTACATTTCGACTGCTTCTTCCTTTCCATCTTCCTTCTCTCTCACATATCCCTCCATCATTCTCTCTCGATGTTTCTTTCTTCTTCCATAAGACTAAACACCACCGGTCTTTTTTTTTTAGCTTGCCTGGAAACGTGGAGAGTTATGTAATTTTTCCCTGAGTGACAAACGTTTTTTCATGTGCCTGTGGGTAATTTATTTCAACACGTACATAAAAAGAGTTCTACTTTTCGTAAGTGTGTCTTTAATTACCTCAATATGTGTATAAAGTTAATTATTATTGCATCTTCTGTATTGTTCTTCATCTTTAATTGGTTCCAATATTTTCCTTAATATATTTCTTTCAGTGATTTACAAACCTTCCGTCATCATTTTATTGTTAAGAGTCGTACATATTACTATTATTAGCTGTCCGTTTAGTCCCCAATCTCAGAGCAACCACTTTCCGACACTTTGGGTGTACCGAGACTTTTCTTGGTTTCCGATTCCCTGGTGCTGCGAATCCGGAGCTGGAAGGTGTTAAAAGACTACACAGGAAGCGATCGCCAGTTCGTCGCTTTCGATTGCAGACGGTGGTGGATTCTCCGGCAGATCCCCTCACGTGGAATGTAATGAGAATGGACACTGACAAATGTGCGGAAGAACTGGCAAGAGGGGGTACGCCGACAATCAGGGGGGGGTGCTCATCGCTGTTTGTATCTTCGATCCAGGCCCAAGCCCAACTGGATGGTATCGAACAGGCAAAGACACAAGTCGTGGTCCTGACTAAGAAGAGGTTTCCCACTGTATTCCCGGTACGATTCGGAGACGAAGTGGTCGAATCAAAGCCAGCAGTGAAGTACCTCGAAGTGATGAACGACTCCAAGATGAGCTTTTTTGAGCAGATTAGGCAATACGGTGGTCAAGGCGGCAAAGGGAGTAATGTCAGCTAGTCGGGTCATGGCCAACATCGGCGGGCCGAAGTCAACCAGAAGAAAACTTTTGAGAAGTCAAGCAGAAGTCCATCCTACTGTATGGAGTGGATGTGCGGGCAGACTCCCTGAATCGTAAGATTTACAAAAAGAAACTAACTCAAGTCGAAAAACGAAATGCTCTTCGGATGGCATCGACCTACTACACAGTTTCCGAGCTGGTTGGCTTGGACATTACCCGAGTAATTCCGATCGACCTTCTCGCCAAGGAGTGTTAGGTCGTCTACCAGAGGAAGAAAGAGGTAGGTGGTGAAGCTGGACGCCGAGAGGCACGAAGCCACATGTTGAAGAGCTGGCATAGAGTTTAGGAGCAAGAAGAGTGAGGTCGCTGGACAAGAATCCTCATCATAGAGGTGCAGCCGTGGGCAGAGAGGAAGTTTGGAGAGATCGACTATTACCGTACCCAGTTTCTCATTGGACACAGATATTTTTTATCTTACCTGAAAAAAGTTCAAAAGGCCGAATCACAAGGGTGTCTGTACTGTCCGGGAGCCGTGGACGATGTCAGCCATACCTTCTACGTCTGTGACAGATGGGAGCAACACAGGGGATCATTGCAAGAGGATATTAGGCAGGAGATCTCTCCGGCTAACATCGTTGAAGCATGCTTTAGTGTTCGAATACACTTTAGTTCGTTAATCTGAAATCTACAATGTGGAAAACGCTTTTATATAATATGAAAAAGCGAGTCACTAAACTTTGAAACGTAATTTCTTGAGTGGGATCCCTTTACACCTGACGTTCCCTTATTAATACCATTACAATCCGTACAAAATAGTTAGTATACACACATATTCTTGTACAGTATGTACGTAGATTTATATAAAACTGGAGAGAATTGTTGGAAGGGAGAGTTGAGCGGAAATTACTTCTTGTTATTGAATGTGGAAAGAAAGGATATAAAAGTCTAAATTGTGCGTGCGTGTGTGTGTGTGTGTGTGCGCGCGCGCGCGCGCGCTTAGACGCCAAGTAATTTTCAGATAGACCCGGGATTTCTGAAATTGGTTTAATCACTGTCGAATGGTGGCAATGCGGTTAGAGGTAATGGCTGCTTGCCTCAAGACCCAGTGAACTCTCTTATAATGATAGAGCAAGGCGGAAAATGGGGACGGGGTTGGTGGGTAGCAGCCTTTGTAATACTATATTCTCCCCTACTTTGGGGTGACGGGGGGTAGGGTGCGACACTGTACACGAGAGTTTACGGAAACAAGTGTACACCAACAATGTTGGAATAACGATTTGAGGATAGGTCGCGGAATTGTGTCACTAACTAGAAAATAATACAATTCAACTTCCATAACTCAGACCATAACGAGATTGGATTCAGTATTCAAATTCATTATCGCAAACGAATCACCCATATAAAAACTAACATCGAATACCAACTTTACAACCAACCTGCACCGATCCCCTAACGTGACAATTCTGCATAACCACATACCAAATCCCGTGCCCCCTGAAATGAGTCCCCCGCCGAACCCTTGACGCCACTTTGACGCTACCGTCCATCTTTAGCTCGGCCTGACTGTTTCACTTTTCTAGTTTGGCACTAATTTAATCCAATCACCCACTACAGTCACACAGACAACCACACATGAGCGCCACTATCTTAATCCAATCACCCACTACAGTCACACAGACAACCACACATGAGCGCCACTATCTTAATCCAGTCACCCACTACAGTCACACAGACAACCACACATGAGCGCCACTATCTTAATCCAATCACCCACTACAGTCACACAGACAACCACTATCTTAATCCAATCACCCACTACAGTCACACAGACAACCACACATGAGCGCCACAATCCAATCACCCACTACAGTCACACAGACAACCACACGAGCGCCATTATCTTAATCCAATCACCCACTACAGTCACACAGATAACCACACATGAGCGCCACTATCTTAATCCAGTCACCCACTACAGTCACACAGACAACCAAACATGAGCGCCACTATCTTAATCCAATCACCCACTACAGTCACACAGACAACCACGCATGAGCGCCACAATCCAATCACCCACTACAGTCACACAGACAACCACACATGAGCGCCACTATCTTAATCCAGTCACTCACTACAGTCACACAGACAACGACACTTGAGCGCCACTATCTTAATCCAATCACCCACTACAGTCACACAGACAACCACACATGAGCGCCACTATCTTAATCCAGTCACCCACTACAGTCACACAGACAACCACACATGAGCGCCACTATCTTAATCCAATCACCCACTACAGTCACACAGACAACCACACATGAGCGCCACAATCCAATCACCCACTACAGTCACACAGACAACCACACATGAGCGCCACTATCTTAATCCAGTCACCCACTACAGTTACACAGACACCACACATGAGCGCCACTATCTTCTACTTAGTCTCTCCACCTTCTCAACGGCCGGCCTGCACTGGTGTTTCTCCCAGAAATCAAATTCCAAACCGGCTGAAGGCCATAGTCTTTATATTTATTACCACTTCTAATATAAAACAGCCTAAGAACTTCAAAACATACACATGACTTAAAGGAAGAATTCCTAGCATTTGAAAAAGTGGCTAACTGATCTCAAACTTACGTTTCTTAGAAATAATTCAAATAATTCCTTTTGTGATGTGCCAACTGGCTTTAACGATGTAACATACCTTCCTCCTTAATAAGTAATTCCGTAATTTACCTTAGATCCAACCAAAGCATGATAGATTGTGATCGGCTATAACAGCCCGAGATTTGTCAATCCGACAATCCTTAACAAGTCACGAAAAAAAAAGACTAAACAATATCAAACATTTTAAAGTGGCTGAAAAATGTATAGTAACATCCTGAAATTAATTCCGTTAAATTAAAAATGGAAGTAAAACAGTAAAAGACTGTTGCAGCACTGTTACAAGATATTTATTAACATTTTACATTAAAAAATAAATACTATATTTTAATAAAAGGAAAATTAAACCAAGAAAATCATATAGGCCTACATAAAAAAACATACTATTAGAAATTCATATATTAACGTTCGTTCACCTTGATTTCTTTTTTGGCCATTGCATTGACAACTACTTTCGGGATTACTGAATTGATTTTCCTATACGGTATTTCATATTTTACAAATGCTGTCTAATAAAACTGTTTTTCTTTTCTATTTGTATCGGCCATCTGAAGATTGCATGCCAATTTCAATTCTTTATTCCATGTTCTTTTGTATTTCTCCAATATTCTTTCATCTTTCCACTATGTCTCTTCTTCCTGTCTTCAGTCCACTTTGAACCTGGGTTTTTCTCTCGCCTACTGTGGACTTCTTCCATTTTTAACACTTTTGCCCGAAAAAGTTCTTTTTCAGTTGCTTCTTCAGCGTTTATATTATTTTTTCTAAATCCTTTTTAACTCGTTTAATCCAACATGATGTGGACTTCTTTCCCCACAGATGTTTGAAGATCTGTTTTGTTAACCTATTGTCGTCCATTCCATATAAATGTCCGAAAAATACTAGTCTTCTTTTTCTCACTGTTTCTATTATATTTTCTATACTTTGATATATTTCATCATTGCTTCTTAATTTCCAACCTTCTGAAGTTTTTCTTAGGCTTAATATTTTTCTAATAATTTGTCTTTCCAATATTTCTAGTTTGTCTAAATTATAATTCAATGCTAGAGATTCACAATAATAGGCATTCTGGCTTCACTACTGTACTGTAATGCTGTAATGCCTTATTTAATAAACCTGTTTGTATATTTAAAAAAAAATTACTACTATGTTAGTGTATAAACACGAAAAAATAATTAAACAACCTGAAAATTACGAGATTAATAAAATTCCTCTTCAACTATTTTACATTTCTGGGGGGGGGGGGTCCGTCCCGTTCACCCCACTCCTCGTAAATACGACTTTGTCAGCTAATCAATTTTAATAAAACAGACATTAACTTCATATCTCTTAATTCTCTTTTTAAAATAATAAATAACTAATGTAATTTACACTTCTCCATTATTAACGTCAAACAATTAATTTAATGCTGTTCTTTTCGAATGTAGGTTTTCGTTTATCTTAATAATTATGACTTGTCGTAATAATGTTAAAAGACACGGACTATGTCACGGCATATAAGAAATAGTCACGGATCGCTTTAACTTTAGGACAAAACAATGTCTCAAATATAAACCAAAACGAAAGAAAAAAATTACGACGACCAAAGAAAAGATGACGATACTTGAGGGCGGAGTGTACAGACGTCTAAACCGTATAAGGAAGAACAAGAAGATTATTGGAAACCAAATTAGTCATATGTTTGTAATTCGAGTCAACCACAGTGAGCCAGCAGAAATGACTTGAACGCGAGTCTCCAACCACGTACACACAAAACGAATTAAATAAGATAAGAATCGAACACGTACAATCAACACTTATCACGCAATAAGTGGAGTTTTAATGTCGAAACAGTGCGGGTACACTGTAATGCAGACTTCAGTCACACAGTTTACTTGTGAATATACAGCATATAAAACAACTATGACGGATGGGTTTGGATCTTCTCTTTTTTCACTTCTAATAAGTGTTCTCTCAATATGGATGAGGGTCACGTTCTATAGTCAACACCTTTCCCGGCTGATTGGCTTCTCCTGAAAATATCTGTATCCCGTCATCCCTACATTTACAACAATTTGATCCAGGTATTTTTTCCTAGATCTCCCCATCCCAAGCGATCGTCATCATCATCTTCACCAAGCATTAAACAAAAAATGGTTTGTTCCAGTCCTGCGCAGAGAGACTAGAGCTGGCCACTTCAACGATTCTTCGGACGCCCCACACCTTTCCATCTTTTCGGCTTGTAATTCCATAATTGTTTGCGCATGCGGCAGTCATACATTCGTTTAACATGTTTCAACCATTTTAGACGATACTGATCAATTTTATCATATACTCATAAAATTCGTATGTCGTATTACTCATAATTTTCAGTTGCAGCCGCAATCAACATTTCTTTTGCAATCTTGAAGATATATCCTGCCACGTGCCTGAGAAATCTGAATTCGGTCACTTGAATACGACTGGCCTCGGACTTCATTAAAGTCCAATTCTCAGACCCATAGAGAAGTGTGGGGAGGGCCATCACCTTGTAGAACTTCAGGCGTGTTTCTTTCCTCGTTGATTTTATAGTTCTCGTAACGATCCCGAGGATACGGTTGAATTTCCGCGCCCAGCACACACTGCCTAAGAGGTGGCGGGGTTGAAACTGGTCCTTCGGCTGGATTGCAGCTGTTGGAATCAGGCCAAACGTGTGTGCTTCGCGAACGGTAGCCAGGGCCTGGCTTCCCTGGCAAGTAGCCTCAAGCCGATCCGTTCTTTCGAGAGCTGGTGGGTGAGCCCTCTAAACACACATAGGTGAAAGGCGTACGGGTAAAGCCCACGTGATTGAGTAACGCTTCCTTTGGGTCCCCGGGGATTCTCGGTTGGTTATCACCGCCAATTGCGGGTGGCCTATCGTGGGTCCAAGACACCCCCTCTCCCAAGATACGCACTGCTTTCGAACGCGAACCCCAAAGGGTTCGGTCCTTACATCTCAGAGTGCGCAGAAGCCTTGGTTCCGTGGAGGATTTCGTTGGTTGGGAGTTCATTGTTGGAACTTTGACTGTGCTTTCACTGTGTAGCTTGTAAATTTTACTTTAATAGTAATTTTAATGTTGGTTAATTTGTTTTAAAATATTTTTCTTTTGTTTCCAGGTAAACATTTTGATGCCGTGAGATAACTGACGCAGCATGTGTCGTTACGACGTGCTAGGTAGAGTATACGCAGTAACAAAACAGCTTTTTATATGGACAGTTGTTTTGTCGTAACGATGAGATTATTACAAAGTAGATGTATTCGAGCGCACCGCTCAGACGTCTTACAGTTTTTTCAGTGTTTATATCGGATACACTGAATTCACATTAGTAACTTGCCCGCTTGTGCGAGTTGTCAAGGTTGTATGCAGGCTAAAATAAAAATACTGACATTAAAGGCGAGGGTTGTCCGAATGACATATTTAACATCAATGTCAACTACATTATAAAGATTTCAAGTTCTTTTACGTTAGACTTCAAATTCCTTTTTTTATTTTTAAAAACATACTGTTACGACGGTCTCACTGATCGTCGTACCGTGCAGTGGAAACAAAATACAGACACCAATGGAGTCACTAATTACCAGCTTTAATTAATCACAATAACAGTTTGTAATCAACAAGATACTCTCGTACAATAATTCATGTTAAATACGTCCACACGCAATAATAATGTTAACTGTTAGAGTTGCACACTAATTACAACACAAAAATCACATTTAACTACTCCTCAACGATGACTTGATCCGCACTAAATAAATCGCTCACTGTAAACTGACTGACAAATCCAGCTGTTGCGGCTTATGTAGGTAGCGCGGGTGTTCCAGAATAACTTTCCATCCTTACGGCAGCGAGCCAGCGTAATGCGTATTTAAAGTGCTCTCCATAGTATTCTGGAACGTACTTAAGTGCGGCCTTGATTAAAGCTACACCTGCTCGACTAGATGAAAAACGGGTAGAAGAACGTTCTCGGCAGTTCTAGAGACTTCAATCGTTACAATATCTTACACAAGGATTTCTTATTCGGACGAAAATTATTATTATTTTTTTAAGTTAGGTACGTTGCAGACGATCTATGGACAATCGACCCTATTTTAGGGACATGGTACGTCGACATACAAAATTAAAGTTTTACAAAGTAATGGCGGTCTCTGTACTGTCATATGGGTGTGAACTATGGACACAGACCAAGAAACCAGAAAGTAAAGTACAGGTCTCGGAAATGGCGTCCTTAAGAGGAGTTGAAAGGTGTTTTAAACTTGACCGTATAAATAATGAGGCCGTAAGAGGAGAAGTACACGTTTTTAACGTGAATTAAACACTAAAAGATTTCAAACAACGGTGAAAAGAACGCTTGGGAAGAATGTTAGATTCATGAGTGGCCAAACAAGTCTGGAGACAGAAATCGACAAAACACAGGTGTGTGGGTAGAGGTAGGAAGAGATAGCTGGAGGATTTTTTAAGGCGGAACAGACAGCACCTTGCCTATGCCGTGATGTGAAAATAATGATGAATTGAAATTTTTGTAATTTTTCTCATAAAGTACAAATTATTTTTTTTTTAAAGTATACAATTTTTTTATTTAGCCTCAAATGCAAATATCTCAAACTACCTGTGTAATAAATTAGTATCTGATACCATAAACGTGTCATAAAAATCTGGTGAAAATATTTTGTAAGTTACAGAAAATATCTGTAATCAAAATTCAAGAAAAGATAACCTCTCATAATAATTTGGATAATTATGTTGTTATTTTACCTTTAAATATTGTCCAGCACTGTGAGAGGGTTTCTTGGGTCTTCCTCTGTTTCATAAACGTCTTCCAGCTTCCTTGGTCCTCTTGTGCCTGATAAAGTCTTCTTCTGCCTGCCTGATAATTTTTTCGAAGGCGGACACTGCCTTTTTAACTTTGCACGCTCGCTTACGATCTAGACTTTTCATCAATGCAATTCAGATGTCCAGTATCTCGACTTTATCTCTATGATTTATCCGCATTGCCCGCGTCTTTGAGACATAAAGTAAAAGAATCGATATAAAAATCTTCGCCATTTTGTTCCTGGGGTCCTACTTCCTTCCCTCGTCTTTTTACTTTAAGGGCGTTAGCATAAGGTTTTATACACCTATTGAACATGAAAATGTGATACTCTAATAATGTTCTTTTAGAACGCCGGTATCTGTCCAGTATTCTTTTGGTATAATGTGAAATATGTTTATCGGAGAATAAATAAATGTAACTCTGCTCCCACGTGACAGGTTATAATGGATTGGTACGGTAGTTCAACATGAACATTAGAGAGGAGTTGTCTCGTACCCGTGACGCACGACAGACAACAACTTCGATATACTGCCGTGTAGACGTTCCATCATCATAGATTACTATCACATGCCAGTTATAAACCTTTCACTTTATAATTACATCAAATTCACTACGTCATACCAGTACCTGTGTTTTTGACGTACATATAGTATTCGTACTTTCCTATCATCTTCGATATTCACACTACATTTTCGATATTTCGATTATGCAATAAGGTATGCAGAAGAAGAAGAAGTGCACCAGCGGTGAAAGATGTATCGAATAACTTTATGTGAAAATAAAGTAGAAACTGCATTTATGCTTAAAGAAATAGCCAGTGCTTTGATTTTAGTGCATTTTATAAAGAAAACAACGGCACTCATTATAGAAACGTTTAATAATTAAATTTAATTATTATGACAAAGTAATATTAAAAATGGATACAAATAATAGTTTAACACAGTAACAACTGACATAAAGATTTGAAATAAGTGATTGCAATTGTTGAACTCGTCTGTAATGTGTTAAGCCGGGCTACGCACTGTCCATGCCCGACGTCGGAAATGGATGTGCGAACCACACTGTCGTGCAACTCGTCCAGCGTGTCAGACGTTCTTTAGTTCTTGTTGTGTTTTGTAAAAATCATTTTATTGATTTTTTCTGTATTAAAATTAAAAAATTGTTCTGATAATTAACTTTGTTGAAAATCATGCCACCTGTTTTATCAAGACATAAAAAATGGGTGTTGTTTTTGGATACGTCCCACAGACATCTATTTAATTTATATTTTTCGATAAATTTGTATGTTATTTCACTGTCCATTATGAATTGTAATTAAAACAAATTAATAATAAGACTATTTAAAATAATAACTACTAATGATATTTGAATGTATTATGTAAACGAAGAATAAACTAAACTAAATATTAAACTGAAATTTTATCTGAATCGTTATTTATTAAATATAAACTGAAGAATGAATGTAACATAAAATTAAACAGTCAACATTTATTAAACGAATGTGCTCTAAAAACATGTACTGTACTTGCTCGAAAATGACGATTTGATAGACAGCAAGCGTACGCATGATCAAACATGCACGATGCACGATTCCTTGACATCCGTCAACACTACACATGATCCATACACACGTCGTGCGGCTTGAGCTGATGGTGTTGCTGGACTGATTTTTCGTCGTGCACATCCTACAAAAAATACACGATATGCGGATGGATGTCAAAGCTACGCACTGTCGTTTTTGACTTGCTGTCCGTCATGTCGTCAAGCGGGGATTGTTAGTGCGTACCCGACTTTAGACGGTAATATGTTTTATGTTTTACATTCTTTAATAGCATGATGTGAATACGGTTATTTGTTATTAAATAAATGAATAATAAATAATTTACAAAACTAATTAATAACAAATATTTCTTAAATTCATGCTTTCGGAAATTTGCCCAAATTATCATGGTCGCAAAATCTGGCAAACCCCCTACTGACCCTACATCTTACAGGCCAATAAGCCTTCTTCCACTCTTGTCAAAAATATTTGAACGAGACTTCTCCTGACCAGACTAAAACAAATAGTGCCCTTTAGGTACCTGATCCCTGAACACCAATTTGGGTTCAGAGAAAAACATTCTACAGTGCAGCAATGCCACAGAATAGTGAACAAAATTAGGGATAGCCTGGAAAATAAGACGATGTGCGCAGCTGTCTTCCTGGATATTCAGCAGGCTTTTGATAAAGTCTGGCATGAGGGCCTTCTGTACAAGCTGAAGAAACAACTTCCTGATCAACTATATTTACTGTTGAAATCATATGTGCAAGATAGACACTTCCAAATCGAAATCGAAGACACTGTGTCAGTAATCTCTCCTATAAAGTCGGGAGTGCCTCAGGGTAGCGTTCTGGGGCCATATTTATATCTTATACTTACTGCTGACCTACCTGTGACAGACTACACTACCACCGCCACCTTCGCTGATGATACCGCTATCCTCGCAGTAGATTCCAACCCGGAACGAGCCTCTGAGAAACTGCAAAGCCATCTTTACCTCCTGCAAGATTGGTTCCAGCGGTGTAGGATCCGAGTTAATTCTGCAAAATCCACTCAAATAACCTTCACCATGAAAAGTAGCTCTTGTCCACAAGTCACCATAAACGATGCCCCCATACCTATAAAATCAGAAGTTAAATACCTGGAGCTGCACTTGGACGACAAATTAACATGGAAAGCCCACAATCAGGCTAAGAAACAACAACTCAACTTAAAAGCTAGGCAAATGTACTGGCTCATAGGTAGAAAATCTCAACTATCTCTCGCAAACAAGGTCATCATATATAAAGCTGTGCTCAGACCAATCTGGACTTACGGTATAGAATTGTGGGGCTGCTCTAAACCTTCCAACACAAAGATTCTACAGACAGTTCAGTCAAAAATCTTGTGGTGCATAACGAATGCTCCCTGGTTCATCTCTAATTATACTCTTCACAAAGACCTCAACATTCCATATATTTCTGATGTCATCAAGATGCATGCCGCTAAGTACAGGAACCGCAACATAGGACACAGCAATAACCTGATCAACGAGCTCCTCAATCCATCACTGGATGTAAGAAGGCTGAAGAGACAGTGGCCAGATGACCTGACCCGGTGAACGTGGTCATCCATCGCTGGATGGTTCCCACCTCAAGTGAGGACTTATACATCACTTTTACTTATTACTTTGTGAAATGAGTAGATTGTAAAACTGCATTATAATAAATAAAAAAAAAAATGCATGCTTTCATTATCCAAGCCACTTATACGTATATGAATTGAACAAAATTTACCTCTTTTACCCGTCTAGTGGCTTTTCCTTTTTTAAATTTCACTACGCGTTTCTGGACAAATATCCCATCTTCAGGTGTAATCCCACAGTAACGTTCGTCAGATAATTAAAACAAATTACGTATAATTTACACACATGTCGTAAATAAATATAAAATATATGAACACGGAACACACGCGGTGTTGTTGGTGCGCACTACAATAACAACGTAAGCATAACAGTCGATTATAATGTTACCGTAGTGCGCACCAACACCGCGCGTGTTCCGTGTTCATATATTTTATATTTATTCACGACATGTGTGTAAATTATACGTAATTTGTTTTAATTATCTGACGAACTTTATTGAGGGATTACACCTGAAGATGGGACATTCGTCCAGAAACGCGTAGTGAAATACAAAAAAAAAGGAAAAGGCACCAGACGGATAAAAGAGTAAATTTTATTCTGTTCATAACAAATATTCATTTTTTTTATAAATAATGAGAGCATATACTCCATTTATTATACAAAGCATAAAAAAATACGAAACTCAAAGTAAGGCGATCAGATATGATGTTAAGTTAGCATACAAAATTAAAACCTACTCGCTTTTAATGTACAATTCAAAAACAATATGACCTTCCAAAGTAAGGCGGGTTACTATGCTGGTCTCTCATTATGTTATAGAATTCGCTTTTTATACAATTCAATGTTTACGGCACACTCACAAACCAAGCAATTACGTGTCATGACATGCGTTAAAAATTTTATTTTCTAAAACGAAATTGTTTACAGAAAAGATGACAGAGGACTTGTAAATTTTAAAGCAAAATTGAGTTCTGTTATACACCTGCGAGAGCCCGGTATTATAACCCGCAAGGGCCGCCCCGCCTTACTTTGAAGTTGTGAACTCATCTTCACATCACGGCATAGCCAAAGTGCCTGTTCCGCCATCAAAGATCCTCCAGCCATCTCTTCCTGTGTCTACTCACACACCTGTGTTCCAGACAGGTTTATATTTCCCGACTTGTTTGGCCTGTCTGGAATCTGACATTGTTTTTAAGTATTCTTTCCACCATTGTTTATAATCTTTTAGTCTTTCGTTTAAGTTAAAAACTTGTAATTCTTCTCTTGTGGCCTCATACTTTATAGGATCAAGTTTAGAACACCTTTTCACTCCTCTTGAGAACGCCATTTCCGAGGCCTGTATTTTACTCTCTTGTTGTTGGTTGACGACCATAATTCACACCAAAAGGGGACCGCCATACCTTTATCATCAGCATCACCTTTACAACACGGTATAGGCAAGGTGCTGCCTGTTCCGTCTTCAAGAATCCTCCAGCCATCTCTTGCTGGGTCTACCAACACATCTGTGTCCTATACGTTTGTATTTCAGACTTGTTTGGCCAGTCTGGAATCTGGCATTATTTCTAAGTGTTCTTTCCACCGTTGTTTATAATCTTTTAATTTTTCATTTTAGTTAAAAACCTGTAACTCTTCTCTTATGGCCTCAGTCTTTATACTGTCAAGTTTAAAACACGTTTTAACTCCTCTTAAGAATGCCATTTCCGAGGTCTATATTTTCCTATCTTGTTTCTTTTTGTTTTCCATAATTCACACCGATAGGACAGTACAGGGATTGCCATAAGTTTGTAGAACTTTAATTTTGTACCTAGACGTACCTTGTTTCTAAAAATACGGTTTATTGCCCCACAGATCGTCTGGTACATATGTATTTTTACATCAATGTCATAATTTCTATCATAGCCAAAATATCATTTCCCTAATAATTAAAGTGGCTCAACTGTGTAAAATTCGAGCACTAATCGTTATTTTTGTTCTTATTATCTCCTTGCCTCGAAATGCTATTACCTTTGTTTTTGTAGAGGGCATTTTCATATTGTACTGTTTGCAAACCTGATGAAGCTTAAAACAGATTTTTTTAAAGTTTACAAGCCAGTTGTCAGCACAGCACACTCAAATATCTGTCTCGTGATGACAGGCGTTAAAAATGTAATTTTATAAAATATTTATCATATTCACAATCACAAAATCATTCGACAATCACAAGGCGATGAAAACGTTTCGCCTGAAATGACCATTTGGATGGGGAGGGGATTTCCCCTTGGTACAGTTTTACAGAATTGATTAATGTTATACTATTACAGAACTTTCTACATGTTTCTCGCCTATCCCAGAAGAGCCCAGCTGTAATGTTTATGTGCGTACGTGACACTTAATATGCGTCAACAAACGGGGCTATTCCAGACCATACCGGTCGGCGCACTGTGTTCAAGGTCGGAATCAATTATGCTCTAGTGTTTTCGAGTAGTGTTGACGCGTATTATGTGTTATTCTGCAACACTTGTCCTATCTATTTAAACAACGACAGCTGCCGCTTAAAAGTCAGTTTAAGTGACGATTTATTCAAGTGAGGTTCGAAGTATTATGGCGAAGTGTTATTGTTTTATAATTGTGCGGGACCGTACTAGTTGACATTTATTTATTGCGTGTGGACAAATTTTGCGCGGATTATTGTACAAGTTGATTATAAACTGTATTTGTGATTAATTAAAGCTGCTGATTAGTGGTTTCATTGGTATCTTGTATTTTGTTTTCCACTGTACCATACGACGATCAGTTAGACTGTCGTAACAATATAATGTTTCACACATAGTAAGAGTCGTTACATGAATATTAACTACTTTTGTATTACCATGTACAGGTCTCGACATTGAAACGCCAATAAAATATTACCGAAACGACGGCACGAACTGTTTCAAAGTTGTGTATAATCGTTACCTAACCGCACAATACCTCTTGTCATTAGAAGTTATTAGAAAATGCATTTTAGTCACCCGGCTTACGCGGCCCAGTTCGTATTACAAGAATGGAGTGAAAAATGTGAGGGTTCGTTCACGGAACACTGACAGTAGAGGTCCAACGCAGCGAATGTCTTATCACTGTTGAGTAGCATCCACTTCAGTCTTGCTTATTATAACTTTGAATCCATTCTGTTACGCAATGTAGTAGTATACGCAGGAAAATTGGCTGAGAGAGCGAATCGTTGTTGTTTCCAGTCACAGACGATGTAGCCCCCCCCCCCCCGAGGCTTGGTAATAACGCTCAGAGATATAGAATAAGGGGGGATGCTAATTACATAGAAAATGAAAACAGATCCGTAGTCCCGCAGCGCCCCCACCCCCGACTCTTTCTGTCTGGCGGCGGCTGTTGCCTGCCTCTGTGCTCAGATACTGCGTAAAACACGATCCTTTCTCTGGTAGCATAACAAAACTAAATTAATATAAAACAAACTATGTTTGTAAAAACAAAAGGGAAAGAAAAGAAATCACACACTGCACAACACAAAGATTTTTTCTATGCACTTCCTTAATCCTTGACTACTGTTCAAGATACCACTAAATAGAATTTATTTATTGACTTGTCACTATAGTAATTAATTCTGGTCTACGTGGTGTTTTTGACATCTTTAAAAAGAATAATATAAGTAATGCAAAAATTTTCAAAATATTTAGATCAAAGAAAACATTGGTTTTCAGTAGTAAGGAAATCTTTATTCAATAAGAATTTTTTACAATACTTATATATTTTTTAAAGATGTCAGCAATACCATGGAGACCAGAATTAATTTCCGTAGTAACAAGTCAATAAACAAATGCTAGTTAGTGGCATCTCCAGCAACTATAGTGCACGTCGTAACTTGAAGAAAAATTTTTGACAAGTCTTCTTCTTCTTCTTCTTCACTACATGGCTTGGGTTATAGCCCGTTCCGACTTTACAGAGTCTCTGACCATTTTTCCAGGGTATTCCACGATCTCTCGTTCCCACTGGCCTGTATCCAAACGATAGTTTAGGAATACGCGTGTCTACCATGCGTTCCACATGGGACTTGCTATTCTGCCTGTATTCCTTTATTCTCTCCAGAACAGACTGTCACTTCAGGTCCTTCCTTATGTCGTCGTTTTGTAGCTCAAACCGCATCCCTCAACTCCTCTTAAAAATCTCATTTCCGAGGCCTGTATTTTATAAATATCTTTTTTGCAGGAGAGTCCATGTTTCACGTCCATACATTAAAGTCAGCACAACCACGACCTTACAGAATTTTAGCTCGTATCCTTCTGCGTTTTATTCTTCAGTAGTCGTCTTATTGTTTCACAGGTATAACTAAATTTATTTTTAAATTCTTTATTTAGAGAAGTGATACACATAATCGGTCAATAAGGCCGGCGCGGAGCGTGTGCAAATGTACGCGTACGCAGGCAGGCGTGCAGGTGTGGGAGAGATTTGACTGCCAACAGTGGCTGCCGCCGCGAGCGCAATAGATGTACACTAAAAACTCGCTTAACCGAATCGCGTTTATCCGAAAGTCCGGTTTATCAGAAACAATTTTTAGTAAATTAAAAAAAAAACAAAGCATTTCCTGTCGCTATACTCTATATTTAATAGCCTAGACAAGCAATTCCACGTGATTTAAAGTAGAAAGTCAATAATCAGAACTAATTTGGATAAGGGGTACTCCGAATTATCGATTTGTTCGGATTTTCGAACATAAAGTATTATGTTCATATATTGTAAACATAAAGTACTGTGTTATGTATTATAACAGTACATTTCTGCTTCCTTTTATAAGCCGGGGAACAATAGTTCACATTAAACAATCCTATGTTAATAAACAACTATAATGCGACTACTGTATAAACTGTATTATTATTATTATTAAATAAAGTTACTACACTTACATATGTATTATTATTTAAATAGATGTTCCGGTTTATCCGAAATTTCGTTTATTCAAAACGGGCGCGGTCTCATCAAATTCGGATAAACGAGTTTTTAGTGAAAATATAAGGATAGATGGGATCCTTGTCCCTCCCGTTTTGGTCTCCTCCTCTTCGTTTTTCAGCTGTATTCCACTCGAGTCCTTGTCCCGTTATGACTTCTTGAGGGGTTTGGAGTGTACGGTCAATCTTCCAACTAACTATTTTTCTTCTTCTATCTATTTGATTGACCTGCTCGTGATTTCAATCCGATTCTTAGACTTTCACGGCCGGTGTCATAACTGTTAAAATTACTATCCGGACTGTAAGGCCGCGGTCTTCCAATTCCTTCGGCCGAAAGGTGTTAATCACTCGACCAGACGTTTCGGTCTCACCTCCGGAAGCCACCTTCAGTGTAAGGACTTCAAGAAAACTGAAAAGTGTACGTCAGTACAAACCATAGATGCATACTATATGGATCGCGTGCTGACAGGCAAAGTGAACGAGAGAAAACGGTCCGAAGCACGTACAGCTTCCCACACAATGGTGGGCAATAAAGCGTTTGGCGTTAAGTTAATACGTGTATTAAACGAGTCATTCAGTCAGTAATGCACTTGTTTTGACAGCTTACAATTATTACATTTGGGACAGTTCTACTGGAAATTTGTGGTTATGAAGATTTTATTATTATAACAGTTTTTTTTAACTTTTGCCTGACTGATAACAGATGACAATAACTTGAGCGTTTACACTCATTTTACTGTCTTTGTGTGTCAAGCGGAAAATTAATTAGCACGTCATCAGACGTTTTAAAGATTGTAAAATATATGTATAATTTATTGATTATATCTGACAGAGTAAACTTAATACCAAAAAAATTATTATATCAGCTTGCAAAAACTCTGCCGGCACAGTGTTGAGAAAACATATTTCAAACAATGATTTTTCTTGAGACAGCCATGAAGTGAAACTTATCAAATTAATAGGGACATTATTTTATAAAATCTTGTGCTATGATATTGCTAAGGAAAGAACCGCTGCAGCTACCTTCTCTAAGCTTGGTGTCTGCCAAAAGTTAAGTAAATTTGTATTATTTACTAATGTTTAATGTAAACAATTGTTATACAATTAATACATAGCTAATTAAATAAAATAAAAAAATTAAATGTAAATTAGCATTGCTAATTGAACACTTTAACGACCATGGCGAGCGTATACGCCGGCTTCTTTTACGCAATAAACATTTTAAAGTTTACGGCTCACGTCTTTTATTCTTTGTTTCCCTTATTCTTATCTTTATTCGTCTGGCTTCAACATTAAATGTTCATAAATAAGAACACAACAGAACTGTTTATGAACGCAACAGAACTATGAGCGACAAACTGAAATGATGTGTCAGAACACTGAAATCTTACAGTGAAACAAATGTGTTTATTTTTGAAAAAGAACTTATTAAAAACCTCCCACTTTAGAGTCATTAATTGTTAAAATGACATAGCTGTACCATTTAAAGCAATATACGCTCCGCTAAAGCAACAAAAGCTATAACAAAGCAGAAAAGTCAGACTTTGTACAGGTACAGTATATAGCATATGCAGTATTCTTGCCCACCACTGGTGCAGCGGTCGGACCGAATTCTGTGAATGCAGCACGCTTATCCATTTAGTACACATCGATGGTACAAACACATCAAGCCCCTTTGCCACAGTACTGTGGTTGTACTAACGTACACCTTGGCAGTTTTCGCGAACTCCTTACCTCCAGAGGTGAGGAGGACAAACCAATTCTATTGTCTACAAATTGTTTCCTTGGGAATCCAAAACCTTTAGCAGGCGTTCTCTTCTTCTGATAGTTCCTATCCGTTTCGGATGTTGGATATCGTGCAGGCTATTTTAACTTTCGTAGCAGACGTTGATCCAATCTAATTGAAACAATACTGACAGTCTTCGGGGGATACTGACACCCCTATCTAACGGATGTTAAATCAACAATTGCAACAGGCGTTCGCCTATTCCCTGATGGAAGAACACAAAAATATTCGTACGACGGTCTCACGTATCGTCGTATTGTACAGTGGAAACAAAATACGACACCAATGAAGTTACTAATAACCCTATTGATTAGTTACAAATAGAAATCTGAATTTAACCAGGTACTCTAATGCAGTAATTCAAATTAAATTTGTCCACACGCAATAATAATGTCAACTATTAAGAGTTCCGCACTAATTATAGTACAGTAATCACTTTTCACAACAACCACTTGATCCGCACTGAAGAGTCGCCAACTGTAACTAACTGACAAAACCGGCCACTGTTGCTTATATAGGTTACGCAGATGTTCCAGAACAACTTTCCGTCCTTTTTGGCGGCGTACCAGCATATCTCGCCTAGTTACAAGCGCTCTCGAACAGTCTGGAAGGTACTCAAGTTCTACGTGAGTGGGCGGCCTTGACACAGACGAGGCACGCTGGGGTTTTTGAGAGCATTTCGTAATTGTCGTAACAACAATGTCATATAACTTTTTGTTTCTTGAAGTCTTCTTCCGACATGGAACGCGTCAAAAATGTCTTGTATGACAACATTTCACTCATATTACAATGAATATCCTCAGATCTATGTGACGAAAAGGCCGGCAAGCGAACTAAGTTATATAGTGTAGAAGTAGCGGTGGGTGGTCCGGTAAGTGGACCCTGCCCTGTAGGTGTTACGCTGTGTGCATTAATTGTGCGGTCAGTCAACCCACATACAGTCAAACCAGTAAGTAAAAGGTACCAAGTCGTACTCAGCTTGGCCGTTTCTCTGTTGATGTTATCCTTGGTTATCCTCTACACCAGGGGTCTCCAAACGTTTTCACTTGAGGGCCGAACTGAAAAATCTTGGAAGTCAGGCGCGCCAACAACATATATATTATAACATTACTGGTAAAGTGTACCAATTAATGGAGTTTGGGTGTAATGGTAATAAGAGTAGTCATTGATTTAATTGTAACGAGTTTTCATAATTTTATTTATAAAACACAAGCGTGTTTAAAAATCTCCACTACTTCGCCATAAATATTCATTATTGTTCGCTTGAAACTTTCAAATGTTACAGTACATTTAACATTAAATAAATCTTATATTCTACAGTAACAAAGTTATATTCTAAACTTATTTGTCTATATTAAAACTCGACTGCTCAGTCTGACAGTGTGCTTTATTGCAGTTTCATTTTTTTATTGTTTTTTTTTTATAACTTTCAACTACGTTAATTTATGAATTGCATACTTGGTGATCATTGTTTGCTGTACAAACTTTAAAATAAAATTGAAATTGGCTAAATTAAACGTTAAACATAAAAAAAAATTTTAGTAAATTTAAATCAAATTCTCTGAACCTCTTTATCTACATTTTACATAAAACTCTTATTCATGTTTAAATTTCAAAATGTCTTTTAAATGTCTTTGGTCTCTCATTTAAAATGTATAAGTGGATTATCTGTCACCTCGATTTTGTAGCTTATACTCATGTCCTCCGTTGATCCGTATGTCCTCTTCTGATCGGAGTTCCCTGCACGTCTCCAGGTTCCACTCGTCGTCCTCCAGTTACTCGTCTATCATGGACCCATCTGGTTGATGTAGGATAGTGTGAGAGGTTGCTCTGCACCAGCTGCTGTCGTTCTAGCAGACGCCTCTACTGTTCAGCATAGCGTTCCTCTGCATGATGTAACATAGTAACTTGTCTTGACTAACGGACCTAACGTACATTCGTATTCGGTAACAGATTAAGAGTTACTATTTTGCACTTATGACGAACATAGCGTCCGTCCGCGTCTACTGTTCGATTAACAAAAATTAGAAACTAGCGTCCCCAACGGACAGAGCGTCCCGCCGCGACTGAAGACTGATTGAGAAGAAGAACTGGCTTCTCTCGTGCCCTATATGTAATCGAGCATCGTACAGCACCTGTTGAGAGAGAATTCTGCCAGTTTGAAATTGTTCGGTGGCGTCAGTTCTCCCACTCTCGTCCAATTTCATATTTTTGCACATTTCTGCCAATGGCAAAGTCTGATGTGAACTACAGGGTGCTCTAACGATGGATGATTTAATTACACATGTCCAACGTAATTTCCATCGTAATAGAATAATCCGTGTAATTACTACGCACTTAAAATTGCACTGAATTCGCACTGCGCGTCCTTTTCACGCCGTTTTCTCACTACACGTGCGTATTAACTTTATACACATTTTGGAGTCTGAATTTTTCCTAACATCTATGGTTTTCTTATATTTAAATAAAAACTGTAATTTGACAATTATTCAGGGTGAGATTGCAAACTTTCATGCTCGAGCTGGCCTCACTCACACACATCAGTTACTACTGTACACACTCCCAGCGACAGTTGTGTGAGTGTTCAGGTCAGCGCCTGCCTGTCTACATTCCGTATTTTTAACATAAACCAAGCTTTCAATCTCATATCTGCTTATTTATTAAATATTCATAAATTTAATTTAAATATTTATTTTATCTATTAATGCACAGTACAGCATATGATTGTACTGTCGCAATATATATATATATGTATATATTACATTTAATATTTATAATTAAATTTACCTCAAGACAGAAAAACCGGAAGGCTGAGGATGGGTGCAAGATAGTGCTCGAAACATGTTCCAATAAAGGATAAAAATAACATCTTGAGGTAAATTTAATTATAAATATTAAATGTATTATATATATCAAGAAACGGACTGTAGCAAAAAGTGACTAAATATATATATATATATATATATATATATATATATATATATTGCGACAACACAAATTACTAAACTATTGGCGCATAGGATATGGTAGTATGTGTATCTTAAAGCAAAAGTCTATATTGGAGGGTTTAAGATTATTTATTGCTCAAGACATATGTAATTGTTTATATGGTATATTTGATACGTATAATAATGGTAGTGTTTGACATATAGTCCTTTAAAGTGTTAATTACTGTTCATACACGTGATGTGATACGTTACATATGTGATGATTCCCACGACGATGTTGCTGAAAAGAAGGGGGGGGGCTTTGCTGTGTCGTTGAGTTGTCCGGCGTGGCTTCACCCTGGAAACGCTTTCAGCTGGGCTGGTGTCCTGTAGTTCCAACGATGACACTGACGCTTCGCATACCACAACGGTTCTATGGATATTATTGGTTAAATTTCATACAGAGTTTATAACTTACAAGTATCTCAGTTAACAGTGAGTTTATATATCAACGGTATATTAAGCTTATACCACTCCGGACTCTTCAAGTGTTCACGCGTACCACTGGGTCTACCGCGATCAGCAGACCTCCCTATGCGGAAATCTTCCACTAACGCGGAAACTTCTTGATGATAAAATTTACTACAACGTAATTATTAAATTTTACTGGCACTGCAGAAAATCTCACACAGTGACACAGTTCAAGCTCACTTATTACACACGTAATGCTTTAGTAATAATGCCGTGTGTAGAGAGGTAATATTCAACTGTTCTGAGTCTTCGCACGCGTTACTACCGCCGAATAGTCTTAACAAATTCTTGCAAGCGGAAAAATCTTGAACAAGAATTGCACGTCCCGATCGTGATAGCTGCCAGAGAAGAACTGCTGTAATTATGCACGCTATGTTTTAATAACAATACTGTATGTAGATGTACTACACGAACAGTTCTGAGTCTTCACACGCGTTACTACCGCCGAATAGTCTTTACAGATTCTTGCAAGCGGAAAACTTGAACAAGAATTGCACGTCCCGATCGCGATAGCTGGCTGAGAAGAACTAACTGTGTAACAACAGGCTTAAGAAAATTTCCGACTGCCTTCCAGCATTTAATTGGTGGAAGGAAGTCACATGGTTACATACAAAATGACGTAAATACGGCAATTTTTCATGCCGTAAAGTGCATCAACTTTGTAAGAGCATGCATAGCTGGTAATCACAGAATACTCTTATCTCATGCATAACTGCATACTTTACTAAGATCATATTTGAATGTCAACTAATAGACAGAAATATATAGGGACTGTAGCTAATACATTAGTCTATGTTCAGTTCAGTGTCATAACACGACGATAATTACTTCACGCACAGCCGGGGAAACGTTTATCACTCGCGCACGCGCGCACATTTCCACAGACATAGTACATGAATAAACAACAAATAAATAATAATAATAATACACAGTTTTACTAAACCTAATTCCTTATCCTTACTAAAATACAACTGATATCACAACCAAATCTAACAAACTACCAATTTAAACATGAATGTTCATAGTCTGTGTATTATACAAGCCTGCCCTGCTTATCAGGATCCTGTGTTTCATTCCAATATATATAGGCCTATATATTCTAAACTTATTTTTTTAACTTTACGAAATGATCAAGTCAATAAATTAGGTATTTAAATAATAAAAATTAAGCAGACTTATCCAAAGAAAACAAATTCATTTATTCAAAATAATGTAAATAAATATATTTGAAGTATTTTGGCGATCTATTTAAAAACTGCATGCAGCATCAGTCGGGTTACCGCGGCCGTAGTTTGGAGACCGCTGGTCTACACTATATAACTAAGTTCGCTTGGAGGCCTTTTCGTCACATAGATCCGAGGATACTCATTGTAATATGAGTGCAACGTTGTCATACAAGACATTTTTGACGCGTTCCATGGCGGAAGAAGACTTCAAAAATATAATGGACACCGGCCGCGGAAGCCTACGTGAGAATATGATTGTATAACTTAACCATCGACCTTGGATTAAAATCGTAATTACTATGTAAGTTTCATTTACATTTGTATGTTACATTTGTACGTTACTTCTATGTGATATTACGCCGTGTTAGTTCAAATATATACTAACGAGCAGAGCACAGCGTACAGCAACAGCAATAAAGAAGTTTCCCCGACGCGATGACTGGAGCGAGCGCATTCCCAACGGCCCAGAGTCGCCGTTAGTTGTACCAAACTGTTGTGCCTCGCGCCTCTCACTGTAGAGCTGTTAGTTACACTCCTCTCTCGTGTCATCCGATACCACAACGCAAACATTGTTATAGACACTGCAACAACATTTAGTTCACCAAGGATTTAGACAAGCGGCTGTATCAACGTCGCTTAGTTTGTATTATTACAATTCAAAATTTGTTTTGTTTTCCCATTGACTGCGTTTCCCCCAGATTAAAACTGCGTTATCAAACACTATGAAGTGCTTATACGGTGTTCCAAACGGCATGGCACCTAAGGGATTAGAAAACCCTTACTATTGCATGCGCTCTCACAACCGGCCCGGCCTGCCCAGCTTATAATCCAACTTAAACTTTAATTTTTGTAATCTCCTTGAAATTGTGAGAAAAATACGTCTAAATAACACATAAATATTGTGATAAATATGAGTATTTTGCAAATTAAATAACATTTGCAAAATACAAATTTCTAACCAAAATGAATATTAAATTAGACTTAGTTGTACATCTAAAATATATCACAACCACGTCGTGTTTGGTGTAATTTTCTTTAAAATTTTATGAAGATTACAAATATGCTAAGCTCGTTTGTTAAAAAACTCGTATTAGAAAAGTTGCAGTTACGTAGTGGATGCCTCAGTAGATAATTCATACCCCAGGAGTGCGGGCCAGCTGCGTTTGTGTGTGTGTATGTGTGTGTTAGTAAGGGTCTCCTAATCCCTCAGGTGTCATGCGACTTGGAACGCCGTATAAATGTTGTTAAACGTATACGAGGTTTGATCACTAAGTTCGTGCAATTTTGCAGTTTCCACCGCTACAAGTGTCCGATTAAAGAACTGTTTTATGTGATGTCGGTACACATGTTAGTGACAATCGTCTAAAATTTTAGCCATGCGTAGTGTAGATTTCACAGGTAATTGTGTGAGTCGTCCGTAGGTATATTAGGCGATTTTTTTGTCATTCTACAACGCAAGACTGAAGAACATGGATTAAATTTTGTGTAAACTGTGAGATAAACTGCCCTGTCCCGGTAAAAGTGTTTAGAATTTTTCTGGCGAGACTACTGTGTGTGAACAGACGGTTTACAAGCTTCAAAGACTGCTGTAAATGAGCTGAAGATAGTGGTTGTCAGATGAAAAGTATGTTTTGTGTTCCAAGAAATTTCATCGGTAGGAGCAGTGGTAAATAAAGAGTACTACAGTATTCGGACATTGTACGCCATTTGTATGAAGCTGTTTGTAGGAAACGGCCAGATTTAGGAAAGAATAATTTATAAAAATTGCAGCCCGATAATGCGCCTGGACGCACGTCATTGCTTGTTGTGAATTTTGCCAGGCTACGCAGAAGATAACGTCATAGTGATTACACGGTAAATGCCGTATTCACCAGATGTGTTCCAACGCGATCTTTCCTCCTTGCAATTGTGATAATTTCAACGAAAGGACAACGTTTTGCGACCGTTGAAGACGGTAAACGAAAATCGCTAAGCGAGCTCAAGGCTGTACCAAAAAGTGCATGCTTGGAGTATTCTGAAGACTGCAAAACGGCTGGCTTAATCGTGTTACATTCGACTGAGACTGCTTTGAAGGGGACAGTATAAGTGCCCATGAATGAATGCGTAATTTTTAAAACAAACAAGAACTGCATGATCTTTTTTATCATACCTCGTATATAGTTTAAGTTCGCGAAACGCTGTGAAAACCCCGATAAAAAAACACTGCAAAAAATATTTGATATAACTGTGATCATTTCTTCTTTCATCCTGGAGTAGTTGTAGACACCTGTTCCGGTTTCAGAAGCCTAATACACCCCGTGGTTTAAATTATTATTTACAAATATTTTAAGTTGAACTAAAAATCAGACCATGCTTTTGGGCCTTCCTACGACTGTCCTGTGGAGCCTAAAAATACGCACCCTTTTGAACAGAGTCCTTTTCCATGCGATGAACATGTTCCTTCCATTTATTTTTATCTTCAATTTTTTCAACGAATGGAGACATTAAACTCACTCCTCATTGCGAAGCATATATATAATCGTAATCTTCCTTTGACCATTCTTAGAAACCTCATTTCTGCCGCGGTGATTATCTTTACATTCACCATTGCAGAGTCCAAGACAGAAAAACTCCGCCAACATCAGAAACGCAAAGGGAAACCAAAGGACGTCCGCTCTGTGTAAACATAGCAAATGACGCGCGCAAAGTATCAATAGGCCTACAGTGGAAACATCCACCAGCAGAAACATACAGTCTATGCAGCGCAATCTAATGAGACGGTGCGACGTTGTTCAGCGGGCAAATCAACAAAAAATAGTAGACACACAGATAAATGCCTCACTCCTGAGGAAGATACCGGAAATCCAAGACGTCGAATCGACTGAAAAGACAACACCCAATGTAATAATATCCTCCACGATCACAAGAAAACCTCCCCCCCCCCTATATACCTACGGATGAAGAAGTGTCCTTTAAAGTTCTACACGAAGGATGATGTTTATCTGGTAAAGCCTCTTCATTGACTGCCTCCGATGCAAATTACACACACGATCTTCATTACACACTCGACGTTTCGACCCTCCAGAATGTGGGGTCGTCTTCATATCATGTGAGTGGCGATTCAAACACCCTTTTGTAGGTCTTTTAGCAAGGTTTTTCAAAACCATTATTCACAACTTCTAAACATGACCGCAGATGGTTCTAGATGGCGAACCATCAAGTGTAAAAATATTGCGACCGAGTGAGACCGGGGAAACGAGACGCTTCGTCAGAAGATCAAGTTGTGTGTTTGTGTGCATCTGTGCACGCGCGGGATAAAAGAGAGTAGAGAGAGAAAGAGATAAATAGGTAGAGAGAGAGAGAGAGAGAGAGAGAGAGAGAGAGAGAGAGAGAGAGAGAGAGAGAGAAGGAAAATCTTTATAACTTCTCAGAGTGTCAACAATTAACATAAAAAAACACGATTTCAATTTAACGATAACGCAGCTTATGAATAACGATCTGTAGTCGCACCAAAAAAATTAATTATTCTGTGATAAATTTTGTCTTGTTATTTTTATATTTTTCAATACGAACCCAAGTAAGAGCGGGGGGAAAGATTAATTGGACGACGAATAATCGCGGGATGAACGACATGACAAACATACATAAACAAGTACAAGCTTGTGTGAGGGTGTGTGTGTGTGTTTGTGTGTAGGCGCGCGCGTGATTATTATCGTCGAAATTTTTGCAGAGAAAATTCTTTTTGACACGTCCGACAACTTTACAAGAGAAAAAGTTGTCGCTGTTGTGTACGTACGATTTTTTTCTCTCGGTCGTTGTTATCTGGTGTGGCGTGCATCCCTGCCGCTCGTTACTCTTGCTATAACACACACACACACACACACACACACACACACACACAGAGTAAATAGGCTACTGTGAAACATGGTTGGCGCACTGCCAAAGCCATTGTCGTACAGCAGTTGATGATGACAGGTGGTGGTGTTGGTGGAGGCAGAGGCAATAAGTTAAGGGTTGGGGGTGA
Organism: Magicicada septendecula; assembly: GCA_034769895.1. Lineage (NCBI taxonomy): Eukaryota > Metazoa > Arthropoda > Insecta > Hemiptera > Cicadidae > Magicicada > Magicicada septendecula. Next base: position 388,454,046 of record CM068372.1, read on the forward strand.
TGCCACGCCCAGCACTGTGCACAACAACAAAACCATTACACTCCATTCTGTGGAGTAATAAACAACGCCACACTGGATATAGTGCTCCTGTTGTAGACTTCCAGTCGATTATCACATGGGATTAAACTAATATATTTCTCACTAAACGAGCCATAAATACGTGTATTGTAATTGTCAATTGTAATTAATGTAGTTATATCTTAATTGTTACTTAAAAGTGAAAGTGTAGAAATTTTGTCAATTGGCAATAGACACAGGTTTCAGACTCTGTACCAGACAGGCAGATGTTTGGAACACAAAAATAATTTTAGGAGCTTTCCCACGATTGGTAAAGATTTCACCCTCTTTCTCAATAACCGTGACTGAAGGAAGTAATAATCATAGGAAATCTGGCAAGATACATCAAATAAGAATTAATGGTTACAGGGTCCAGACAGAACACATAAATGTCGCCATAAAGTTGATATCCTTTTGGGATGAGTCAAGTAATGGCTCACACGTGTGAAGGCAGGTGTCTTCCGTGAGAACTTGGTGAAAGCCGGTGTTTTACTCCGTGAGAACTGTAATCTAAAATAATGAAACCCCACCAAATCGTGACGCTGGGTCACATGATACAGTCTTTGACGAATAGTAAGAAGTCTTATAAAAATTGTAAGTAACTACCCTCGCTTCAAATAGTTTCAGCCAATCATAATTAAGGTTTTAGAAATAAGAGAAGAGTAGTAAATCATAGTTAAGGTTTTAGAAATAAGAGATCAGCCCTTCCCCTGAAATTAAGGGTTACACCCACGAATTGTGTATAAAAAGCCAAGCAAATGCTAAAAAGAAAACAGATTTGATTGTAAGAGTTCCGGAAGAACTTACGTCTGTCTCGCTTTGACTAATTCTAGATTTGATTGTGAGTGTTCTTAGAGAGCTCATATCTGTCTCACTTGACCTGTTCTTTGATCTGAGTTAGAAGGTGTTCTAGAGCCCCTCTAGCCAGTGATAGTCAATCATACTTTTGTTTTTGTCAATTTTTAAATAGTAACTAAAGTAGTTACATTATTTTGTTGAAACCAAGTACTAGTAACTGAAGGTACTTAGAGATGAGTAAATGAAATTGGATTAATTGAATTACGTTAATTTTAAAAATTATTATAAAGGAAATTGTAAAAGTTTTGTTTTTGAGAGTCATCAATAAATTGTCTTCAGAGAAGAACGGTTCATATCAAAGATTCAAATTCACCTCCGAAGCCACAACAACTTACAGTTATAACCTAGCAGCCACTCGATAGGTTACAACAGTACATATTGTAATATATATACCTTCTTCTTCTTCTTTCATCCTGGAGTAGCTGTAAATATATGTTTCGGTTTCAGAAGCCTTCTACGCTATGCATTCTAATTTAAATCGTTATTATTTACAAATGATTTTTACGAGGGTCACCTCAAAAGTAAATTTCCCTGATTTAGGAAAAATAAAAAACGTGTAAAAATTAAAAAGGAAACTATACTTTTATTCAAAAACATGTACTTATTTTCAATGTAATCTCAGCCTTGCCAATACACTTTCTGTATCATAAAAGTTGTTTAATTCTTTATTTGAAGCACTGCGTGCCCAGATTTCGGAGCCAAGCGTCAACCGACTGTTTCACTTCCGTATGTGTTTCGAAACGTAGTCCTCCCAGGTGGTCTTTGAGATGGGGGAAAAGTACGGAAATCACTCGGTCCCAAATCGGGTGAATATGAGGGATGGCCGAAAATCTCCCTTCCAAAGGGCTCCAACAAATTCTGCGTGATTCGCGAGGAATGAGGACGTGCGTTGTCGTGGAGCAGAAGAACTTTTGTTGCTCAACAAACCTTACCCTTTCAAGAACGATGTATGTCACCAGCGGGCCGTTTGAATGCTCATGCAATCAGGTCCGTACACAGAAACTAAGTGACGATGAATGTCAGCCGCCGCTGATTCATTTTTTTGGGAAAAAACGAATCACACTACGCACTCTCCAATCGGACACGCTGGTAAATGGAACGTTCATGATTTTAAATTTCCTATTGTTGTTACATTGCTATTCAACGGATGAGGTTTTGGCACTAGCGGCACTACAAACAAATAAAAGTTCTCCCACCTTTGTCGTCATTTCGAACCCCATTTCTCCCCATCCTTCCAGTCATCATCTTCAATAGCTCAATCTGTCATGCTTTTCCTAATTCCTGTTCTCCATTCTGTTGTCATTCTTCCTTTTCTTCTCCTGTTTTGTGGCGTGTAAGTCAATGCTTTCTTTGCGCATCGCTTCTCCTCCATCCTCATTACGTGACCTGAATTCAGGTAAAATGAAATGACCTCCATCCTCATAGCAACTGTCTGGATTCTATTTTTTCTGCTGTTGTAAATACGCGCCCTGTTTTATTTCTTATATCTTCGTTTCTAACATGTTGCATTCAATAAACATGGCTTTTCTTAAGAAGTCCATTTCCACCGTTTCTATCATCTTCCTCTTTTTATCTGAAAGTTGGCAGCATTCACACCCATAAGTTAAAATGGGCTCCACAATAGTTGTGTAGATTGTCAGTTCAGTTTGAAGTTTCATTTTGTTCGACCAAAGTAACGAGTTTAGCAAGCGAATAGACTTTCTTCCCTGTTGTATCCTATTTTTTATGTAATTTTTTGTTGTTCCATCTTATGAAATAATGCTTCCCAAATATTTGAATGTGCAACACTTTCCGATTCTATGGATTTGTAGATCTGGGTCTTCTTCTTGCATGTCTCCTATTTTAAAAGATATTCTGTTTTAGTAATGTATATGTTTAGACCCCATTTCTTGTACTCCCCTTTCAAATTTCTAAACATATAGTCTGTGTCGTGATCGTCACACGCTATAATTACCTGATCGTCGGCAAATAGGAGAGTTGTTAAACACTGCTCATCCCTTTGAATTCCCATTCCTGATGTTTTTCTTCTCCAGTTAATGATGGGTTCTTGGATACCCAACATATGTATACATACATACATATGTGTACATATGTATATGTATATGTATGTATGTGTGTGTGTATATTTTAAACGGGGTAGGTGACAAGCTGCACCCTTGTTTAAGCCCTTTTGTGGTAGGAAACAATTCTGTCAGGACATTTCCCACTCTCACCAAACTCTTTGAGTCCAAAATTATGAAACTTAATTCAAAAATTATGAATGGTCATTTCCCTTTGAAAGAAAAAAAAAAGGAATCTTACTTTTGAGATGACACTCGTAGTTGAATTAAAAATTACACCATCGTTTCCTGAGCCTTCCTTCATTACGACTACCCTGTGAGCATAAAAATATGCGCCCATTGGTTCTTCCATGCGAAGAACGTGTTCCCTCCATATATTCTTATATTCGAAAACTTTTTTCAACCAATCAAGACAACTTAAGTTCACTCCGTCTATCCTTACTGCGAATCATATCAAAGCGTGAGAGCATCCTTTGTCCATTCTAGGAAACGTCATTTCTGCCGCGGTTTTTGCTTTGCTTTGTGTTTTAGCGGAGTGTCTTTGCACACGCGGTTGGATTGCAGCATCTGGTCGAACCGAATGGCAGCCATAAGACAACCTACTACTGGAAGGTTATCTTAACTAATTCTATTTTCTCACGTAGAACGTACGGACCCATCAAGAATACCACATGCAAGTCCAAAATATATACTTAAAGGTAGAAGAAGTCGGGGGACGGGCGATGAAAAGATGGAGAGATCAGTTGTAACGCGGACGACGTAATACGCTTTGAGCCTGATAGGCGTACTTGTGAAGAAGAAGAAGAAGAAGAAGAAGAAGAAGAAGAAGAAGAAGAAGAAGAAGAAGAAGAAGAAGAAGAAGAAGAAGAAGAAGAAGAAGAAACACATACCAGATGCGACTGATTACGAATCAGAGAGGAAACATGGGACAAGAGCGTCTGTTTCGCCTACGCCTAGCCGGTGTGTGGAACGAAATGGATTAGGTCTTGTAATGTGATTAAAAAAGAGGGCTGGAGCAAATATAGATTCCATTAAATAATGTGAAATCTACTGTACGTTTGTCAGTGAATCTGTGAAACATTTGTTCTTAGGTTACTCCCGGAAACCCATTCTCAGTTAAAATAATATTTTATTATTTATTTACTTGGATCTTTTCTGTTTAGTGGCAGCATGCAGTGGGCGAGCAATTACTCCACGTAGCAATCGTCAGTAACAATGCATTTTGCAGTCATTCCGTGTTGATAGCGCACTCTGTAGGCCTACAGCGGAAGAGGCAACATATTACACTCTGTATTCTGCAGTCGCAAGTATAGTATTGTCGTAGCGTATCATGAATTTCCTGCAGTTAATAGCACAGATTCCAGACAAAGATTCAGCCATACAATTTGTGCAAGAGAAAAAAGTATTTACACAACCCGAGAATTTGTACGAACGGCCATCATATGAAATTGTATACAACAGGTAAAGACCGTTGGGTTTGTTTGAAAAAGAACTGCCGGAAATCCAAACAAGTGCGACAGGATAAATTCCTAAACAATTCTCGGATTCGCACAGTCCGCACAAGGTATCGAGGTGATGATAAATTTGAAAAAATTATTGAAGACATTGGTCAATTTATGTCTCCCAAATCATTTATATTTTGTTATTCGCAGCTGTAATAGTTTATGAAATGCATCGTTGTATTTGTAGTTATAAATTAAATTTGTAGTTGTTAGTGGTGTAGGAAATTAAGTATAAAATGTAAGTAAAATTGTAAATAAAATATAAACTACAATAGAATGTAAATTACTAGGTATTATAAATAAAATATTAATATATAAATAAAGGTATATAAATAGTAAATAAAATGTATAATAATAAAAATATGATATATAAAAGATGAAAACAAAAAGTTCATTAAATGTAGATCAAAATGAAAATAAAAATAAAAATTGTTGCTGGTTATCGCTACGTGTGGGGAGGGGAAGTATGTGTTTACGTCGAGTGGTTGCCGACTGCTACGTCGAGAGTAACTGCTCACTGCATGCTGCCACTAAACAGAAACGATCCATTTACTTATTAACTAAACAGAGTAATTATTGAAGGTCAAGATAAGTCGCGGGCCCCCACTTGGAAATCACTAGTTTAGATTTAGAACATTGTAAAGCGATCCGTGTTGGATGAAACTTAGTACTGGACGGGGACGGGACCGGTAAAGATAATTTTACTGAGTTAGGCGAACCTGTGACAGTTTGAAATGACAAGCAGTATTTTGTTAAATACTTTTGCGTCCCCAGAAATGCAGACAGAGACAAACAACAGCATAAGTGTACAAACCAACAGAATGGTTGCAAAAAACACCTTATCGCGTTTTGTGTGTCACAGAGTCGCAAACTCACCCCTGCAGCGGCCACCACCGACTAATCTCGGACTCCCCACGACAAACAGCGGCGCTGAATAATGTTTGTCGTTTGTCAACAACACAAGGCTCTGTTGTCCTATGACGTCGTTGCACGAATCCTACTGTTACAGTACAGTACAGGCATCAATGAGCTTTGTACAGTTATAGACCTACACTCAAACTGCAGTAATTCTAATTACATTTGCTTATTTACAAAATAAACATAATAAAATAGAATGGTTTACAATAATTATATTTACATTTGTTTATTAAATAAACGAATGACGTTCCTCGCATTTCATATTTTACATTTTTTATATATAGACTATATGATAGAGGTTATATGCAGTCGTCCTGCTGGAAGAACCTTCTACAGAACCTTGCGTCCTTCAATCAGGATGTAATGTCCTTATGACAAATTTAGAACCTGCCCTTCGGGCAAGATTTGGCTTTTGGCAGTGTTTTGAGAAGTTGGTGCGTAATAGTTTCAATGTTAGAAATGACGGAACTTTTTGCATTCTTTTTAAAACAACTTATAATACAAAATAATAGAACACTCAGTTATATGATAATCACTGTCATAATGCGTACACCTCATACATTGTTCAGTGTTAGGAGCGTTTAAATCTAACTCCTTTGCATACTAACCTAACCTTCTTCTTCTTCTTCACCAATATAGCCCAACGTGAGCCCTGGTTTCCATCACCAATCTTCTACAATGTCTCCTGTCCATTGCTATCTCAATGTAACCCATCACATTCATTTTTCCTAGAGCTTCCAGCACATCATCCAGCTATCTTATTCTAGGTCTACCTCTCTTTCTGCTTTTATAGACTTGCGACCTCAGAATTTTTCTTGGCAACGATCATCAGGCATCCGTCTACACGGCCATGCGTACCACAAAAAAATTGGGTGTGCCTTGGGAAGTACGCCAGAAGTGAGAAATGTAGGGTCGAGTGGCGAGTGAACTGATTCAACGTGTAAAAATCTGCTCAAATGTATTTGGAGTAAAAGAGATTTAGTTATAAAGAATCAAGATTCAGATAAGAGTAAACGAATAATTAAACGAGACCAGGGCACATAGGCGTAACTTGGGATGGGCAGGGGGGCACATGCCCACCCAATGTTCCAAGAATTATAAAATTTTGATTCCAGTTGTTATAAATAAAAACTAACAAATAGTCATACAGGAGACAGTTTCTATCCTTGCGAGCACAGTAAGCACTATTTATCAACGTCTGTACTGTTATCAGACGACTAGTTGCCATAAATTTATTATTCGTCTTCAAACTCATGTAATGTGGTGTTAAGTTGTCCATTAAGCACTTTTTGAAGAACCAAATATTCTGCGATGTAATTTTTGTACGGAGTAACACTTTAAAATACCACAAGGCCAACATACTAGTTGTAGCATCTTTCAAATAATTAATGCTTGATGCCTTTACTTGGTGAAAATCCATTGTAAATTATAGTAAAAAATAAAACCATAAAATAGTTTGGCTTACTTGGATTTTCACCAAGTAAAGGCATCAAGCATTAATTATTTGAAAGATGCTACAACTGGTATGTTGGCCTTGTGGTATTTTAAAGTGTTACTCCGTACAAGAATTACATCGCAGAATATTTGGTTCTTCAAAAAGTGCTTAATGGACAACTTAACACCACATTACATGAGTTTGAAGACGAACAACAAAAGTTTATCAGCGATAAAAGGGGTTGAAGCTGGCATTAGAAAATGGATGTTATACGACATGAAGATTCAATACAATAAAAGAGACGTTTGTAATATTTACCTTAAGTTTATACATACAGAATTATTACGTAGATTGCATAATATAGAATTTGACTTGCTAGACCGTAAAGTGCGAAATGATGTTCAAAGAATTATTCATAAAGACGAGTGGAAATCACAAACTATTTTATGGTTTTATTTTTTACTATAATAAATTTATTATTCTTATTTCTTTCGAAGAAACTTGTAATGGGAATGTTTGACAGATTTGAATGATATACGTCAAAATAATATTTCTGTTCGAAAAAAAAAATCAAACGCTAGAGACCTAATTAACTGGAATACAATGCGTGCCTTTTACACAAACAAAGGCTTGTTTTGGAACACCCTAATGAAATAATAAGCGCAGCTGTACTTCTAATAATTTCCTGTCTTTACTTTCCTCTCTTTGTCACACATATTCTTCTGAGTCATTATCTCTGTGCTCGGATAATTTACTGTTTGATTCGAGATTATCGCTGTTTTCAGTTCAGCAGAATTTCGCAAACACTACAGGCCAGTGTAAAAGAGAGCAGTATGGTAGGGGTAACAGACTCGGCAGTATGAACAAAGCTGGCTTACTGTGCAAGACGTCGATGGCTTTGTTCACGAGTCTTAAAAGACGGTCGTTTGGAACTGTTATTTGTCAATGATTAATGATACAAGTGCGGTCGGTTACTCCGTCGTGTACATAGTCCGTTAAAGTACTCATCGCTTTAATAAGATAAGAAACGCAAAGGAGTAACGCTGCTTAATTTCTTTGAAAATTTCGTGACTGTCCAGTTTGAAAATTTCTTTGTGTTGTGACTGATTCGGCTTACTGCTACTGCTACCGAGCATTTTGTGACAGTGTGCCTAAGGGAGAGCATGCGTTTACGAAAACTGGGTATAAGAATTGGAAGAACTGAAATTGTTTATGTTTATAGGCCTACAGTATATTTGTTCTAGGTGAACGTAACTGGAAGTACAACTTATGAACAAAGGTTTGTTGATCATTGAAAAATGAAATTGTCCTTAGTTTACTAAGAATTATTACTAAACTTTCTAATTTTGTATATAATATATTTTATGAATTTTATTATAGATGGCCTCACTACACACTTGAATTTATGAAGCTTTACCCTGCCCCCCCCAAAGTTAGGCCCCAAGTTACGCCCATGCCCTGGGCATAATAGTGTATTTTATTATTATAAATCAATATTTCAAATTAACATAAATAGAATCATATCCACGTCGTATTATTTTCAGTATAGGCTTACATATACATAAAAACAATATGTAACAAATAATTTTTTCAATGTAACGACATGATTTACGTCAAATTTAGTTGAAATGTAGAATGTAATAATATAATAATTCAATTTTTCACAAATTATGAAACAGCTAAATTAATAAATCGAATTTTGTAACACAAAAATACTTCCAGCCAAATGGAATATAAAAAACAGAATCTAACTCGCGGATCTACTGAAAAACGTACAAAATAAACAAAGATACAAAATTGTACTCCCGCGAAGTTCAAACATATACTGAAACATTCTCATTGACGATGCTATAAATATTATAATAAAAATTAGGCGTCACTGATTTTGAATTGTTTTTTTGAAAACATATTAGGCCTGTGTTAAAAAAATAACTACAAGAAAGGGATTTCAAAATTATACAGCTCGATCTCTCAGCATGTGAGTCCATTCTCTTTTATAAAAAAAAATATTTGTAATGTATGTCATATAATTATGTGCGGGAACATCAGGTGAACTCTTAAGTCAGCAAGGTAAGAAATATGCCTAAAGTTCTACAAGGTGATGCCCCTTTCTACACTTCTTTATGGGTCTGAGAATTGGAGATTAACGAAAAGCCCCCAGTCGCATCCAAGCGGCTGAAATGAGATTTCTCAGGCACGTGCAAGGTATATTCTCCATGATCATAGAAGAAACACAGATATACGGCAGGAACTGAATATTATGAGTATACTCGACAGGATTGCCCAGTTTCGGCTGAATTGGTGGGAACATCTTTGCCGAATGGATGACTGCCGCATCCCCAAACAACTATGGAACTATAAGCTGAGGGGACGGCGAGGGTGTGAGACGTCCGAGGAAGTGCTAGAGTGACCAGCTTTAGACTTTACCTGTTTGAGACCGGAACAAACCATCCTTGGTTTAATCCTTGCTGATGATGATGATTTGTGATATTCACATTACTCTTTTAATAGTACTAAATGTTTAGAATATACTCGCATTCTTTAAAATATTACGTTTTGCTTAAACCACACATATTTGTAGCAGTGGGGAACGTAGTTATATGGGGAAAAGAGGTTCGATCGGCCTGGCAACACTGGTTTTCGTTTCAGCTACTTCTTTACATGTTCAATCAGTTTACAACCCAAAAAACACGAGTGACTGAGGACTAGGCACTCCTACCCAGTTGTACAGGAGTGAGCCGGGCGCCATAGTGTGTTATATGAAGTTCTCACTTTAAAAATGAGGTCTTTCGTATTTACGGCGTCTAAAATTGTGTTGACACCCATGCAGTTGCCTTTCGATAACCTCAGTTCTAATGCCTAGACCCCCCGCAAGACCACCTCCAGACGTCCAGTGCCAGTGCTTGTAACGTTCGTTAACATTTTGATTTATCTCCCAAGTTTCAGAGCCATATGCTGACTGTGCTTTCTGAGGTAACAAAGTCTTTTTGTTTTCTCATCAGAGAGTAACTTATCTTTTTGGTTTGTAGACATTTTTACTACAATTACGGAACGCTCTCGAACAGTCGAGAGCGTCGTTCTACACGTTTCTCGGCTAGCCGGGCAGGTGCAGTGTCTGTGTCAAGGCTGCGCAGTAAAGTGCCCTCTAAGCCAGTGGTTCCCAAATTTTTCAATCCACAGACCACCCAAAAAAAATTGTAGAGACCCCGTATGAGTTCTGAATTGAAACAAACAGTAAATATGATACAAACTCTTATATTTTAATTAAAATCAAAATCGACTTAACTTGCAAAATTATAATATTAATGATATCAAACACAGTTTAATGTCAATAATGAAGTTGCTTTTGTACAATTAGCTCTGGAATATTGGGTTTAATGTCTGATAATTTCAATATTAAGTTACTCTCGAGAGCAAGTTTACTTCTTAACATTGATTTCAAGTACGTGTACTGGAAGAATGGAGTTACACACAAATTATTAGAGGGAAACAGTTAAACACTTCGTGAGTTCAGGATAGTCAGTCATTACATAGGCCTATAACTAGAAGTCAGCTAGCTATAATTGCGAAAACTGTAATTTTAATGAACTGTCAGTTGAAAGTTCTACCAATGAATCTTCTTCTTGTAGAATAAGAGAGAGGTTAGTTGACAGCCCATCAGGAAATGGGTTCCTTATCCACATGTTACATATCGTCACTGGAAAATATTCCCTTAGCTGCAAGTAACGTTGAGGATCTCCTTTGGAACATTTTCTCCTGACATCTTGATGAAACCTGCCATGGAATTATTCGAAAATTTCAGAGTCTAATCTCTGAATCCACAGCTTCAATTTGTTTATCATCCCCTTGATCATACATATCTCGAACCTGGAAATGGGCTTATAAGCAAGATACAGTGCTTGCACGTGGACTAAAACAGTGCGATCAGTTCTGCGTTGATGCGGCGCTCTAGTCAGTTCGGCTGACAAACAGATTTGCTATACGACATGATTAAAAGGCATTATTAAAGCCATTGTTTTGAAATTACTTTTACAATTACAATTAGTGTGAACCAAACAAAATACTGGAATCTTCTACTAATTGTTTTAAGATTCCAAAATTTAGATTTTAGAGCATAAAAAATAGGAAAAAATTACGGCATATTCTATTTTTTTCTTAAAAGTGTCCGCGGACCCCCTGAAACATTGCCACGGACCCCACTTTGGGAACCACTGCTCTAAGCTGTTTGAGCGCTTGTTAACTACGCAAATTATGCTGGCACACCGCTAAAAGAATGGAACATTATTCTGGAACATCTGCAGGCTATATATAAGTAAGTAACAGCGGCTGACTTAGTTAGTTAGTTACAGCTGGCGATTTATCCAGTTCGGATCAACTGGTTGTTGTGGATAGTGATTACTGTGGCTAGTGTTAAAATTAGTTCGAAACTCTTAATAGTTGACATTATATTGCGTGTGGACAAATTTAACTTGAATTACTGTGTGAGAGTATCTTATTGCTTTCAAATTGTTAATTGTGCCTCATTAAAGCTGGTAATTAGTGATTTCGTTGGTGTCTGTATTTTGTTTCCGCTGTACAATACGACGATCAGTGAGACCGTCGTAACAATATTTTCTCACTAACGCTTTTTTCACTTATGTGAGTCAATACTTATTGACTGTACATATATAATTAACATTACTGACACACCCACTCGAGCGATATAACATTACAATGCCGGTAGTTTACAATTGTTTAATCACTTAAGCAGAAAATAAGAGAATTGAAAACTCATACCCGTGTCACGGAGCAGTGTACTTGTCTTAATTAAAAACAGTAAGAGGATTTATTTAGCTGCTTTGGTAGAAAAGGGAAAAGGGTCGCCAGAGCGCTGTGCTGGTCTATAATTAATGAAATCTCGAGACGTGCGTCCGCTCCTGTGACACGCAAAATCTGACAGACGAAACCGCTTTCCTATTCTCTGTAAGCATTTTTGATCGCCACACCAGCGTTTCTGTAATTTATCACTAACTAACGAGAGATGAATGGAATCGGTAATGGAAAAGTAAAGCTCTAGTCATACAGAGAAAATTTCTTCTTCTTCTTCTTCTTCTTCTTCTTCTTCTTCTTCTTCTTCTTCTTCTTCTTCTTCTTCTTCTTCTTCATTCCAGGATTAGGCGGGATCACCTGTTCTGGTATCTAATTCAAGCCATCTTTTGCGTCGTCTTCCCACATCCCTTTTCCCTTCAGACACATATTGTAAAACTTGTTGAGGTAGCCTTTTCGCTTCTATTCTACCTATGTGTTCAATCCATCTCAGCCTACATCCCTCAATCCTTGTGTTTACAGAGAACATACGCAATTCATGTCTTATCACATCGTTTCCAATTCTATCGTTTCGTGTACATCCCTTTACGCATCTCAAGAAATTCATCTCTCAGCTTGTATATGACTCTTATATTTTTTTTTAGATAGTACCCATATTTCAGAACCGTATAAAAGAGTGGGGACAGCCATAACCTTATAGAACTTCATTTGAGTTTCCTTTCCTGTTTTTCTCCCTAAAATTCTTTTAATAGTGCCACAAATCGTCTAAAATCTGTTTATCTTTCTCTCGATGTCCTCATTAAATCGACGAGAAAATGTTTGAGAGATAAATCTTGACAAATCAAGTCAATAGTCTTAATTATGAAGTGCTAATAGCGGCACAGAAAAGATACGCAATCTAGACTAAGTGTCTAGGAAAATACCCGAGAAATGTGTTTGGAAATTAATATGAGACAAGAAAATATATGCGTGCATTGCAGGGCCAATTACTGTTGTAGAACTTGAGAACTGAGAATATTGTACGGAATATAACTGTATCGGTGGAACTGTTCCTGGAGAGACTCGATAGACATTAGAAACAGAGTACCACAAGCAGTAACTGTCATGAATTTACTCTATGGTGGAATACAAATATATCTTCATCATCATCATCATCATCGTCTTCTTCTTGTTCTTGTTCTTCTTGTTCTTTTCTCCTTTTTCTGCTTCTTCTTCTTCAAGTTCTCCTAGAGTAACACAAGGAATAATTGTCATGAATATACTCTATGGTGGGATTAAACTTTATAATCATCTACTTCTTCTACCATTTTCTTCTTCTTCTTCTTCTTCTTCTTCTTCTTCTTCTTCTTCTTCTTCTTCTTCTTCTTCTTCTTCTTCTTCTTCTTCTTCTTCTTCTTCTTCTTTATCTTCTCTCTAGAATGACTGTCACGAATATACTCTATAGTGGAATAAAAACTTATCATCATAATTATCTTCTTCTTCTTCTTCTTCTTCTTCTTCTTCTTCTTCTTCTTCTTCTTCTTCTTCTTCTTCTTCTTCTTCTTCTTCTTCTTCTTCTTCTTCTTCTTCTTCTTCCTCTTCTTCATTTCCTCTCTTCATTCATTAGGCCTGAGGCTGGTACACTCCTCGCCCGTGGTACAGCTCACGTTCCACCACCGCCAGAGGTAAATCAACCATCTAGTAACCACGTGTAGGAGTAAAGCAAAACTGCTGTAGTCGGACAGAGAAAATGTTGTGGAGCAAAATCTTGACAAATCTAATAAAAAAACGTATTGATTATTAGCGTTATTATGTAAAAAAAAAAAAACTGGTTGCACAGAATATAGGCGATTTAGAATACATGACCAGACGAATAAATAAGAGTAATGTGGTATGAAAATTATCACTGAGAGAAATATCCCCATTAAAAGGCCCAAGTATTGTACGCGCACCAGTTTTGCTACCGAGACACCTGACGAGCGGTGGGGGGTCTTCTGAACGATAGTGCGTGCTTGTGTTGGCGGGGTATTACTAGTTCTGTAAACATTGTTCAGAAGACATATTTAGGCCTAGTTGTGATTTTGTGTGCGTATTAGATTGAGCGTTCGTACATTAGTATATGTCAGTGTAATTTACTGAATATTTTGTTTCGCTACAAGAAATACTGTGTGTGAGAGAGACAGTCAAGTCACACCGAAACTATGTGAACGTATTTTAAATGTGTAGTATTACAGTGATGGGTACAGTAGAATGGCATACTGAGTCACCACATTCCTCGCTCGGTAGCAAAGCTGCTGCTGCGACAGTAATAGTGTATAAAGTTTACGCTAGATTTTGAACAGTCGCTTAAGCGGTCCACCCATTAACAAGTAAAACTGACAAGGAAATGTGTGAAGCCCTGACAAGGCTTGCCTAGCCTTGAACAGGCTGCTACAGCCTTGGCAAGGCTCGACAAGTCTCGAACAGCCTCGGTACACTTCTTTGCACGTTTCCTTGAAACTGCCCATCCATTTACAAGTAAACTATGTACTGATCCAGTCGTTGTTTTCAATATGGCTCCCGTTCAAAACCGTCAAATAGCCTGTTTTGCTGTAACTTTAGCAAAGTGTTTGAAAGCAAAACGAAGACATAGGTTTTGATCGCGTAGTTGGTTTATGCAAAGGAACTTATACAGTCGCCGAAATTTATTACATGAACTCCGATTAAATGATGCAGATAGTTACCGAAATTACCTTCGTATGGATGAAGCCAGTTACATAACGTCCCTGGAGAAAGTGCGGCCACTTTTAGAAAAACAAAACACCAAGTCCCGAAAAGCTTTAAGTGTTCACAAAAAACTAAGTGCTACACTACTTTTTTTAAACTGGGTCGTAAGACTCCTTGATCGACCGTTGGTAATAAAATATCGTAGTACCACAACGATGGTTTGTACAAGTTGTCCGTTCCGAAACCAGAGATTTTGGATTCTCTTAACTTCTTATGTTCCTTCCTAAAGGTTGTGCGATATGAGTTTAACTTTTTCTGCACAAACTCCTTATTTGTGTTTGGTTCTATTTTGCGAAACACGTCCACGAGTTTCTGGAAAGCTTGGTTCCGCTTATCTCTGTCGCTATACTCGTCAGATTTAACTTTCCATAAACACGGCATGGAAACATATATATTTAAAAACTCCCTCCAAATATATCCCGACTCAAGGTGTACAGTAAAGCTCAGTATAATACACTGAAATAAAAATAAATAATTCATAGTAAATAAATACACAATAACACACAATAGACAAACCAATACCTACAAAACAAACTGTACGAGTTGTAAATAGCGCAAGCGGATGTGACCTTGACGGTCAGTCTGTAGTGTACAGCGCATGCGCTGGAAAAAACTCACGTGACTTGCAGTGAAAATTTCCAAACGGTTTGAATGTCGCAAGAATCCGTGTCGCAAGCATTTTCTTGGCCTTGCCATGCCATGTTGCGCCCATCCACTATAAACACTGCCAGAATTCTTTTCCAGGCTTGCGAAGAATTTGGTCGAGACTTGACAAGGAAATTGCTCAAGACTTGCCAGTCAAGAAACTTGCAAGGAAAACAGTAAGTGGATGGGCCGCTTTAGACACGCGAAGTGGACAAAAAGTAAGTGGATGGGCCGCTTTAGAGACGCGCAGTGGACAAACAGTAAGTGGATGGGCCGCTTTAGAGACGCGCAGTGGACAAACAGTAAGTGGATGGGCCGCTTTAGAGACGCGCAGTGGACAAACAGTAAGTAGATCGGCCGCTTTAGAGACGCGCGGTGGACAAACAGTAAGTGGATGGGCCGCTTTAGAGACGCGCGGTGGACAAACAGTAAGTGGATGGGCCGCTTTAGAGACGCGCAGTGGACAAACAGTAAGTAGATGGGCCGCTTTAGAGACGCGCGGTGGACAAACAGTAAGTGGATGGGCCGCTTTAGAGACGCGCAGTGGACAAACAGTAAGTGGATGGGGCGCTTTAGGGACCTCGTTGCCAGGCCAATAAAATTTCCATTCGTTTCGCACATGCGCACAAGAGTTTCGTACAGTGTTTCATAGTGTAAACATCGGCTGCAACAAGACAGGCGAGAACATTAGAAGCATTCTATTGTAGACGTTAAGCAACAGTATATGACAGAGAGAGAGATAGTGTGTGAGTAAGGAATCGAACTGTTGTCCCGCTGTCAGATTTCCAACAGAGCTCGAGAATGGAGAACAGGGCCAAAGGGGTATAATAACTAGTGTCCTTGGCATGAGGTTAGTCGAGTGACGCTACTCTATACTGTGAGCGGGGCAAACTAAACACTTTCGTGACGTTTGAACAGAAGTCTATACATAAGCGGTCCTTCTTAAACAAAGTACACAGGCTCTACCTCGTCGCTGAATTGGGGTGAATTGACGGACACCGTGCCAATTGTTACCGACACCGATGACGATGGCCTCCGCTGGTGAGACCGAAACCGCTGTCAGAACAGACTCCACATGTTTCCAATTATTTGGACGCCGGCTGTGAAAGCCTTAGGAATTAAATAATATTTAATTATTTATATTTATATTACTGATAAATATTAAAACAAAACGCTAGTAAAATATATAGTAACAATATGTATGTGTTCGAGTAGATACATTTGGCATTAGCGAGTAGTGGCAGCTACTTCTACAACGCCAACAGCGATATCAGCTGTATGTAGCAGTAACCAAACTGAATGCGGCCGTAGGGACCTCACTCCCTATAATGGTCTGGCCCGTAATAACGGTGTATATAGTTGTTTGTGTGTTGAGACCAATATTGTGTCGCCGCATACATAATGATCACGCGATTGTGAACAAAGAGAGAGAGAGAGAGAGAGAGAGAGAGAGAGAGAGAGAGAGAGAGAGAGAGAGAGAGAGAGAGAGAGAGAGAGAGAGAGAGAGAGAGAGAGAGAGAGAGAGAGAGAGAGAGAGAGAGAGAGAGAGAGACAGACAGACAGACAGACAGACAGACAGAGATAAATAGACAGACAGACATAGAGACAGAGCTAGAGAGACTAACTCACCAGCAGACATTAAATCTAGAACAATCTCTAGCAGTATTTAGCATTTATCCGAGGATAGGCTAGGTTCGCATTGATATTATTAGGCTAGTAACACATTAGACGTATGATCCGCGGCCGAAGATCGGTGGCGTATAATCGGTCTGCTTCCGTCGGACCTCATTCAACCGATATTCGGCGGCGTTATTCATGTAATGTAGGCCCTACATCACATCGAGTTTTTCTGTAGTTAGAAGCGTGTTTTGAACGAATCAAGTAATTACTGTTTTAATATTTGTTTTTATTTATAAAGTAAAATAAAATTTTTTGTTTGTGCTAGCATGGATCGTATAACATTAATAGCTATTATTGAAGCTTTGGAGCAAGATAAGAGAAAAAGAGAATATTGGGTTCATCCTTTACACAGTAAAAGGTTAAATATTGGGCAATTCCATACTTTGTACGGAGAACTGAGGGCAATCCTGATAAATTTTTGAATACTATCGATTGTCTATTAAGTCATTCGATAATCTGATAAAATTCTAAATCTGATAAGAATCCATATTACTAGGAAAGATACAAATTATAGGAGCGCTATATCGCCGGAAGATGGCCAGTGCCGACTGTCAGTATAGTGAGGTGCAAATGTACGCACAAAACATGCGTACAAAACAAATGTATTGCGGAGTTGCCGATGTTCCGTCGGACCGAACATCTGTCGAGCCGACGTCGAACAGACGCCTCGCTCTGGGTAGACAGAAGATACGCTCCACGGACTGACGCATCTTCGGCTCTCAGTCTGTCACATCTGGCCATTACAACACGAGCGTTACGCCACCGATCTTCGGCCGCGGATCATACGTCTAGTGTGCTACTAGTCTTAGATACACATGAAGTTTGTGTGTGTGTGTGTGTGTGTGTGTGTGTGTGTGTGTGTGTGTGTGTGTGTGTGTGTGTGTGTGTGTGTGTGTGTGTGTGAGAGAGAGAGCGAGAGAGAGAGAGAGAGAGAGAGAGAGAGAGAGAGAGAGAGAGAGAGAGAGAGAGAGAGAGAGAGAATTATCAGTGTAAATAATAATAAAAATAAAAATAAAGTTGAAATTTTTAATCGCGGGGGGCACCAGTCTGATAGCAGCGTAGGCATCACGCGCTTCTAATCCTCCCCTGCATATATATATATACATATATGCATATATATATATATATATATATATTGCGACAATACAAGCAAAGGCTGTAAGGCGCATACATAATATATTGTAAATATTTTAGTTAATTTCAATAATATATAATAGACGAGCAGGTGTGAGATTGGAAGCTGGTTTTCAAGCAGGAACCAACAGGCAAACATCACGCGATTACCACTGCATGTGTGTATACAAGTAAATAATGTGTGTGCGTGAAGCCTGTCTGATCCTGAAAGTTGCAATCTCACCCCTCAAGTAAATGACAAATT
The DNA here is from genome assembly GCA_034769895.1 of Magicicada septendecula. Classification (NCBI taxonomy): domain Eukaryota; kingdom Metazoa; phylum Arthropoda; class Insecta; order Hemiptera; family Cicadidae; genus Magicicada; species Magicicada septendecula. Next base: position 388,472,130 of record CM068372.1, read on the forward strand.
AAGAAAATAATTATTTTTAAGAAAACCATAAATGTTAGTGAGAAGGTAAAAACTTCTAAAAATATGTAAAAATCGGACACGAATGCAGTGCGAATTGTACGTAATTCGGACAATCAGTGCGAGTACAGTGCGATTTTTAATGCATCATAATTATACTAGTAGTGTGACCATCATGAGAATTGCACATCTCATAAGTCATTAAATGAGATGCTATTTTAGCAACGTGAAATCCGCGTTAAACAGTGCGATTGGCAAAAAAGTGCAATTATGTGAAATGAGACGAGAGAGGGGGCTGTCACACTATGTTTCAAATGTCGACAGGCTGATTCCTGAATCGACAGGTGGAGTTTTCTGTGTGGATATAAATAGAAGCCCAGGAGAGCTAATCTCTCTCTCTTAACAAACCATAGTCGCGGCGGTACGCTATGCCGGTCCGCGACGCGAATTTTTTTAACTATTTTGGACGAAGTTAGATTTAAAATCTAACATCAGTACGATTTTGTAACTGAACTTATAAAGTATCACGGTAATGTTTTTTTTTTTATTTGAAGTAATAAAAACAATAATAAAAAAATACCGTAACGAAGAAATCGTCGGACGTCAACAAGCAGTCGCCAGCTAAGAACATCAACTCCTGACAGGGTACGAGACCACGACTAGCAGAGGAAGGAGATGCAGAGGACTGGAGACGTTTCTATAATAACGGCTACAGATCCAGACAAACATGTCATCATAGTCTACAGCAGTCAATGTACCGTGTAGGACGATAGACGAGAGGAGGAGCAGTGAGGACAAGAGGACATCCAGGAGGAGAAGACCGAAGGAATCACTGGAGGACATGGGACAACTCTACGGAAATTAAGGTGACGAAAAACCAATACATAATTTTCAAAGAGAAAGACATTGAGAGACTCTAAAAGTCAAAACAATTTTTGTAAACATAATTAGTAATTGAATTATTTAACTTTTCTTGATAAAAGCACATAACATAGAGTCATTTATGGTAATAAATTAAATGTGCTAAAATGATTTTTTTAAAGCCATACAAAGGTATTAAGAAAGATAGAATAAGAATGCAGTAATAACTTTTAAATAAGCACACATTTAGATTGAGCAAGCAAGAAACATTATCATATTGACGAAAAGTCCATATACGATAAGTAATATAATATTTAGAATTTAAGATATGTTTGTAATGTTGACACGAATAGTAAAGACACTTTGAAACCATCGATAATGAAGATCACATGGCGTATTAATCATGATTTTCATATTATTATAATATTCTTGTTTGTTTGTTTCAAATAATAAATGAAGCATATTACAATTCGTAAAAAGAGTTACTCTTATTATAATTATACCTACACCCCAATTATTCATACACGCCATTATAGAAATGTTATATAAATTAATGCACGAATTCAAATTATACAAAATATAATTTGTTACAATATATATATAGTCCTTATCAGAGCAGGGGGTCGTCACTTGTTCTATTCCGAGGTGTTCCTTGAGTGGTATGTGAATATGGACAAGATGGGCAGCATGGTGACGTCATTTACGACCCTTCTCCTTTCACAGAAACAGGGAATACGATAGATGGAAGAATTGTGAAGCAAGAGATAATCCCCGTAGCCTTCGGACAGGTTCACCGTGGAAGCAAGAGGAAGTCAGCAAGAAAGGGCGACAATACTGAGAACAGACACCTTGTAGGCCTACAAGTCAGTCAGGTTAAATTCATTGTGTTTAACCTATTGTTCATTGTGTTAATAATTTTAATCATGCAAACTACTTTTTGTCTGCGGTAAAATTAAAAGTATAACCGTTTAAGGTGACCAGGTCGTGAAAATTTTCAAAAAAATCGGTTTTAGATTTTAGCATTAAAACATTCTTTGTTTCTTCCTGTTTAAAATGATATATACATACATGTAACAAACATGTTTTTTCGTATCATATTATATGTTTATTTCATGTGGAGTCACCCAGTGCGATGTCGTTGGCCTCCTTCAAACAAACATTTCAATATTTTATATTAATATTATTAGCTATAAAATGAGGAATCTGGAAGCAAATAAGAGTGTTCTGGGAAGAAGTAAGGAGAACAGAGTAAATAAAAGGCAGCTAAAGAGGAAGAGAGATGAGAGTAATGAAGAAGAATTAGCCCTACAATGCAGGTGCATTTTGAATAAAAAATGACAAAACTTTAAACGCGATTTTCCGTAACTCTATATTTTTCCTATTTAGGAACACATAACTTTGTGCTGGAACGCGCTAGAGACTTGAATTTTTTTATTATGTTTGCTTCATAGCACTTATTATAATAGACCAAAAATTTTGTATGACATCATATGTAAATATTTAGTATGTTTCCAACAAGAAGTAAAAATTTTCTTTTTTAAAGCACTATATTTGAAAAATCACCCTAAGTATTCTTTCATCAGAACGTGTATTTAATTAGATCTACGATATGCTCTATGTATTTGTCTTTCAGCAAAAAAAAAGTTTCATAAAAATATCTTGAATGGTTTTTGAAATACGTGTACCTAACTGATAAGCGACGCTTTCATTTAATTAACATGGGACAGGCCTTCACGACCTGGTCCCCTTAATTATAATTTCTTTTGTTTATTACATTATTTTCTAACAATGTTTATTAAAGTACTTACTTCTTTTCAAGACTTTCTTTTCGTTTGAGTCAGAGTTTAATAAGCATCGTATGATCGCTTGTAATCACACACAGACACATGCACTATGATTGTACACTCTTTGAGGATAGTCTGATTAACAGAAAGTTCACCAGAGGTCAATGCATATCAACAGATATTGCAGAACTTTGCCAACTATTTTCTGTGTGTTGTTTTAATATGTTTTCAAATTACCGCGTAAATCGTCAATAAGTAAAAATAAAAGTACAAATTAAATGTTGATTTTAACAAAAATACTGACCAATTTAAGTGTTTCGATGTGGACTATCTATCGACCTCGCCTTCGTCGTTCATCTTAAGATTGAGAGGAAAACTATAGTCATTCAGCTGATGAGTGATTATGAGGAAAATACTCATGGGAAAATTGTGGGGCGCAACAAGTGGATATCATGTTTGTGAGAGTCTTGCGTGCATTAACAGGGATTCAGTTGTGAATTCACTAAAAAAAGTTTGTGAATTAGAGTATTTATCGTTACAATAAGTAGGCCTAAGCCAGTCAAGGTAGGCAAACAATCTTAACCGCTAATCTAAGGTTACCTTCTAGGGTAACCTCGTCTAATTCTGTGATATTAAGGAGTTTAGCATATAACTTACTTACAAGATACTTAAATTTAAAAAATTTTAATGAGCGCAAACGTTTACCGGGACTATGTACTTTAGAGTATATATGTAGTAAAGAATCTAATTTAATAGTTTCTGTGACGAAAATTATAAATGTAGCATCTGCATTTTACTTAATTCCGTAATACTATACCTAATTCCGTGACACTGTAATTTTAATTCCGTGATACTTGATGTCTCTTTAAAAACCAAACGAACATCACTGTTAAGAACTATAATTTATTAACAGTACAGCTACATGTATAATAAGTATATTTTATGTAATAATACTCCATAAATCGTTTGACAGTAAAATACTTATAAAATATAAATATGAATAAATATTAATAATTTTACTTTATACTATCTTAGTTTGTTACATACACAATAATAAACAATTAAACAGTTTACATATTGTATTTAATCACCATCACTATCACTCTCATTAAAATCTGCACAGTCATCACACATAAGAATGTCCACATCGGTTTCTGCTGCTTGGCAGTTTCACGATATTGTTAACATTATTAATAGTAAACAATAAAATGTTTTAATAAATAATATCTAAATTCTTATAATATATTCACACATTTCAATGATAACTTGATTTATAGCATAAATTAATCATTGAAATAAGTTAATTTTAATTTATAATTAAATCTCAATCAATAAAATAGTGAATCATTTAGTTTATTGTTATTAATTCATTATAATATTTCATGTATTATAATTACTTAACAATATATAACTTCCTGGGACTAATACAAATTAGTGTTAAAAACAAATCGTACAATGGCTTAAATTGATCTTATTAAACTTTTTTTTTACTTAATTCCGTGATAGGGAAATGAGCAAGGAGTGTGAGAAATTTCAAGAAATTAGAACGCTAACTTAAGGCATAACAGTCAAACGTAACGATTTAACTTTATTGTTTTTACATTTTTAAAATCTCCAGAGATATCTTGATATAAATATACATGAATGAAAAGAAACAAATATGAACATAACTGTTTTTTGATTCTTTAATTTTAACACTACACAAGAACAACAGAAACTATGACTTCAGTAAGTTACGTCTGACAAAATGGCCACTTGTTATCACCTTTCTGCGTCTCATAATTCAAAACTCACTCTGAAGGTAGCTGATGAGTGGTGCTCTCTAACGATGAGACTAAAAAAGTAATAATCACTAACTGTAATTTCGAGATATCGTTTGTACAGCGTATCACGGAATTTAGGTGAGTTTACCCTACGTGCAGTAACACAGTTCTGTTGGGGTTTATAGGCGTTCATGTGTAAGGGAATAAAGGAAGAATAGAAGATTAAAGGAATAAGTGAGAATAAATGAAAACAGGCGGAATTGGAAGTCCCATGTGGAACGCATGGTAGACACGTGTATTTCTAAACAAGCGTTTGAATATAGGCCAGTGAGGACGAGAGATCGTGGAAGCCCCTGGAAAAAATGGTCAGAGACTCTGTGAAGTCGGAACGGGCTATAGCCCAAGCCGTGTAGTGAAGAAGAAGATGAAGAAGATGTGTAAAGGAAATAAGTAACTTGTGTGTAGACAGCACATTTCTATTTCTTTTATATGAGTTCGTTGATAAACATAAAAACCAAAGTACAGCAATATTGAAGGCAGTTTTTAGTTTTAAATGTTACAGCAACTTATCCACAAAACGAAACAAAAATATCGGTATGGAGAACCATACATGACTTCCATATTCTAAGATTTATATTTAAAATCATTTTCAGCCAAACAGCCAGGGAAGGAATTTTAACAAAAAAATACTTCTTTCTTGCCAATAACGTAGTACACATATAAAAAATATTATCCCCTCCCCCTTCAACTATAATTTTGATTTATAGAAAATTACCCCCAGCCCGTTCAACTAGCCTCTTCATTTATAGATATTTCATCTACGTTTCTACAGTGGATTATTAAGATCTTATCAGGATATTTTATCAAAATTAAGTACTTTACTCATGTTACAACAAAAAATGTTTCAGGTAAACTGCCCTTTCCCCGTAACCGATCTTCACCAAAATCAACAGACATTGAGTTCTCTATAGCTCAGGCACATATGTAAAAAATTATTTGATTCTGTTTGAATTTACGGCAGTTATGGTTCGTCATATAAAAAATTACCCATGTTAAAACATAAAACATGAAATTTATAAAACATATCTAAAATTTATATTTAAAATCATTTTTGAAATAAAATATTTTCATAGAACCTACTAACGCTGGGGAAATCTGAGGAGCCAATCAGAGTTGGGCCTACCTGTCACTCTGCTGAATTTGGTGGAAAGCCCTGTCACTGTCGTCAAAGTATCAGCCTTGACAGGGTCCTCTTTTTCTGCAAAATGGGAGAGGAGGCTTGAGATGGAGTGAGTGACATGGTCCCCACCGCAATGAAGAACCCATTGTTTTATAAAAATATATTTAAATTTTGAAAACTGAAAATTCTTTTCTTGTTGTAAATATTTATATTTTATAATCAAAATGACTTAATCAAAAAACAAACATTATTTTTTTATAATAAGTACTTACATATGTTTCTTAATATGCTTACTTTTTCTTCAATGTTGATGATCATTTCCAAACATTCTGACAAAATTGTATCTACAGAACAGTTAACATTCCCCAGGTTTCCATTTCTGCTAATTTCTCATTACACCTTCCACTGACGTATTATTAACCATTTCATAAACTATCGTATAATCTTTTCAGATTTTGTGGTACAAAATCTGAAATTTTCAGATTGCCTGGCAACAAAATTATTTTATTTTCAACAATTACCATTGTTTGAAAAAGTTTAAATGAATTTTCAAGTACTTTACTCTTGTTAAAACGTAAAAGTTTGCTGGTAAACTACCCCTTCCCCTTAACTGATCTTCACCAAAATCTAAAGGCCTTGAGTCCTCTACAATTCACTGATGTATGCAAAAAATTATTTGATTCTGTTTGAATTTGCGGCAGTTATCATTTGCCATAGAAAATACGCTTGATAAAAAACGTTGCAGGTAAACTACCCCTTCCCCTCAACCGATCTTCACCAAAAACAATAGGTCTTGAGTACTCTACAAATCAGGACTGTATGGAGAAAATTATTTGATTCTGTGTGAATTTGCGGCTGTTATCGTTTGCCATAGAAAATACCCTTGTTAAAAAAACGTTGTAGGTAAACTACCCCTTTCCCTTAACCGATCTTCACCAAAAACAACAGGTCTTGGGTACTCTACAAATCAGGACTGTATGCAAAACATTGTTTGATTCTGTTTACATTTGCGGCTTTTATCGTTTGCCATAGGAAATACCCTTGTTAAAACATAAAACGTTGCAGGTAAACTACCCCTTTCCCTTAACCGATCTGTACCAAAATCGACAGATCTTGAGAACTCTACAATTTAGGGCTGTATGCGAAACATTATTTGATTCTGTTTGAATTGGCGGCTGTTATCGTTTGCCAAACAAACAAAGTTACCCTTGATTAAAAAAAACCGTTGCAGGTAAACTACCCCTTCCCCTTAACCGATCTTCACCAAAATCGAAAGTCATTGAGACCTCTACAATTCAGGGACGTATGCAAACAATTATTTGATTCTGTTTGAATTTGCGGCTGTTATCGTTTGCCATAGAAAATACGCTTGATAAAAAAACGTTGCAGGTAAACTACCCCTTCCCCTTAACCGATCTTCACCAAAAACAACAAGTCTTGAGTACTCTAAAAATCAGGGATGTATGCAAAACATTATTTGATTCTGTTTGAATTTGCGGCTGTTATCGTTTGCCATAGAAAATACCCTTGTTAAAAAAACGTTGCAGGTAAACTACCCCTTTCCCTCAACCAATCTTCACCAAAAACAATAGGTCTTGAGAACTCTACAATTTAGGGCTGTATGCAAATCATCTTTTGATTCTGTTTGAATTTGCGGCTGTTATCGTTTGCCATAGGAAATACCCTTGTTAAAACATAAAACGTTACAGGTAAACTACCCCTTTCCCTTACCCGATCTTCACCAAAAACAATAGGTCTTGAGAACTCTGTAATTTAGGGCTGTATGCAAATAATCTTTTGATTCTGTTTGAATTTGCGGCTGTTATCGTTTGCCATAGGAAATACCCTTGTTAAAACATAAAACGTTACAGGTAAACTACCCCTTTCCCTTAACCGATCTTCACCAAAAACAATAGGTCTTGAGTACTCTACAAATCAGGGCTGTATGCAAAACATTATTTGATTCTGTTTGAATTTGCGGCTGTTATCGTTTGCCATAGAAAATACCCTTGTTAAAAAAACGTTGCAGGTAAACTACCCCTTTCCCTCAACCGAACTTCACCAAAAACAATAGGTCTTGAGAACTCTACAATTTAGGGCTGTATGCAAATAATCTTTTGATTCTGTTTGAATTTGCGGCTGTTATCGTTTGCCATAGGAAATACCCTTGTTAAAACATAAAACGTTACAGGTAAACTACCCCTTTCCCTTAACCGATCTTCACCAAAATCAACAGATCTTGAGAACTCTACAATTCAGGGCTGTATGCGAAACATTATTTGATTCTGTTTGAATTTGCGGCTGTTATCGTTTGCCAAACAAACAAAATTACCCTTGCTAAAAAAAAACCGTTGCAGGTAAACTACCCCTTTCCCTCAACCGATCTTCACCAAAAACAATAGGTCGCGAGTACTCTGCAAATCAGGGCTGCATGCAAAAAATTATTTGATTCTGTTTGAATTTGCGGCAGTTATCGTTTGCCATAGAAAAAAAATCTACAGACAGATAGACAGACAGACAGACAGAGAGACAGACAGACAGACAGATAGACACACAGATAGACAGACAGACACACACACACACAGACACTTTTCGGAAAACGACTTTTTTTCATGTTTTGAGTGTAGTAGAATCAGAATCTGCAATAATCTGGAACACGATTTTTTTTGCCATCACCATACTTCCATTCCTTAAGGAATATGGAAGTAAAATGTTCGTTTCAACCAGGAAAATTCTAGACAGTGCTAAGATACAGTTATCGTGACAACACTATTGCTGGTTTCACTGTGCCGTGACGCGGATTCACTGTGGTGATGTTGTCTAATCACCGTTGTCCTGGGACCTCCTCAGTTTCTACATACTCCGCTCGAACACGTCAGACCAGGGCAGCAACTAATAATGAAGCACTGAAACACAACAAATTTTATGAATATTGTTTACTAGCTGTTACCCGCGGCTTCGCACGCGAATATTTGACTTTTAATAAGTATTTTAATATAATTTTTATTGTCTATGTCTATATGGCGTTCTGTCAGCTCGTATAACAATTTTGTACTCATTAGTCAAATTCTCTGCAAAGCTGTTTTCAACACTTGTACTATTTTAACTTGTACTAAATTATTATATTGGTGCAACAGCCTTTGGAGATTTAAATGTACCCGTTTATAGAGCATTTGGAGATATTTATAAAGTGCATGTTAAATCAAAAACGCTAAATTCTTTATTTAAAGTGTTACTGTGTTGGAAGCATTGTATAACACATTAAACGTTATGTTTTCCTCAACCATGGGTACACTTCTTCTTTTCCACATCGTAATATATCGATACAATCGCATATTACATAAAACATCGAAAATGTACTCCAGGACTGGATAAATGTACAGTTCCGATGCCGCTAAATAGCTTTTGTTTATTTACTTGTTACTATGGTAATTAATTCTGGTCTCCACAGTGTTGTTGACATATTTAGTAGCAGTATTTAATATATTTCATTAATTATTCATTGCATCATCAGACATACGTATACAGTGGCGTGCGGTCAAGGGAAGCAAGTGAAGCACTGCTTCAGTAATGATTCACGACACACTAACTGTAATTATTTAGTGTTAATGTTATTATTTAATTGAATCTAATTTTAAGTGACCATAATAAAAATTCGCTGGCATTCTCAAACGTGACTAAGTAAGCGGACTGACGACACATGCTGGCACTTCTAGTGTAAAGTGAAGCAGATTTGTTGCAGCTTGAGTTAGCTTAGTAGTGCCGCACACTGAGGGCAAGACAGTCGGCAGACTCTCTTTCGCTTGTCTGCGGGGCGGCGCGACAGTAGAAAGACAAAACAGTTTTGTCGCCATCCTGCGCACACCGGCGACAGTCTTGCAATGGATTTTGTGGAAACCGCTGCTACTGTTGCTTTATTAATTCGTCTTCAAAAGAAAAAAAGAAGACAGTACTGGGTGCATCCTATTTATAGTTCGAGATTAACGAAAGGAAAATTCTATACACTGTATGAAGACTTGCGGGAGCATCCAAAAAAGTTTTTTTCATACTTTAGAATGAATGTAACAACTTTTGACGAGTTGTTAAATCTTCTTGGACCAGCTGTAACCTACAAAAATA